>JAGWEN010000740.1:0-59216 GCA_018703685.1 Orius laevigatus
AGGCAGACGATATGATGGTTTTTGTACTTGCCGCGTTCAAATGCCCTGATGAGAACTATCAAATGCTATGATGTTGGTACAAATCTAGAAATGCATTCGCATGCGGCCCAGAAAATGCATGTACGCATTAGCCCGCATTTCATGCATATCGGAAAAATTAAGAATCATGCAGGGACGTACGAACAGGCATGATTGCCTTGCCCCAGTGAAATTAGCATGGACGTGAGAATATAAAATGCATCGACTTGTAGGCTACTACTTGAAATGCATAGATGAGTAAATATCGAACATGCACATGAATCGAACTTTAACGACGCACTCCTATGTAAATGCCATTGAAATGCGGAAATATCCGAAGTGCGATGATTAAGTTTGAGTAAAAAACTCTGAATGCCCCCAAGATGCAGCCGAATAATAGGCATTGCAATGATTTTATGCACTGTTAGTAAAGCTTGTCACGAATCAAGAGGAATATCACAATATTGCATGATTAGTGAGCGTACTATTGATATGAGCAATGAGGAAATCTCGGAAATAGACATGAGTTGTTAGCGCTACTCTTAAATGCATTGATGCGAACATACAAAACCCCAGTACGATGTTAACATAGCCCATATCATGCATGGAAAAATATTAAAAAAATTCCATTGGGGGGGGGGGGGGGGGTGGGGGGGGGGGGGGGGGGGGGGGGGGGGGGGGGGGGGGGGGGGGGGGGGGGGGGGGGGGGGGGGGCGGGGGGGGGGGGGGGGGGGGGGGGGGGGGGGGGGGGGGGGGGGGGGGGGGGGGGGGGGGGGGGGGGGGGGGGGGTGGGGGGGGGGGGGGGGGGGGGGGGGGGGGGGGGGGGGGGGGGGGGGGGGGGGGGGGGGGGGGGGGGGGGGGGGGGGGGTGGGGGGGGGGGGGGGGGGGGGGGGGGGGGGGGGGGGGGGGGGGGGGGGGGGGGGGGGGGGCGGGGGGGGGGGGGGGGGGGGGGGGTGGGGGGGGGGGGGGGGGGGGGGGGGGGGGGGGGGGGGTGGGGGGGGGGGGGGGGGGGGGGGGGGGGGGGGGGGGGGGGGGGGGGGGGGGGGGGGGGGGGGGGGGGGGGGGGGGGGGGGGGGGGGGGGGGGGGGGGGGTGGGGGGGGGGGGTGGTGGGGTGGGGTGGGGTGTGGGGTGGGGTGGGGTGGGGTGGGGGGGGAATGACAGGACCGATTATTTCGAAAAGGCATTGATTGTTACGCCAACGCCCCGCAAATTCGCCATGAGCCCCGTAGAATTATAAAATGCCATGTATGTTAGGCGCATACTACTTAGAAATGTCCATGATAGGTCAAATATCGCAAGACATGCCAAAGTACGATTAGTTGCAGGTCAAAATGCATATATCAAATATACAATAATTACGCCTCAAATGAATTTGTTGCAAATGCATGATGCGAAATCACACAAATCGACATAGATTGTGACAGACGTCAAAATCGCATGATCAGAAAGAATATAAACAAAATGTATAAGATTAGTTTGAGACTACTCTTGAAATGAAAAATCCCCTATGACGAATTAGGGTAAACATCAAAAAGCATTTGTACCATTGCCCATCATGATGGAAAATAATTAAAATCCATAGAAGGACTTAGGCTTATCGAAAGACATGATTGTTGCATGTCGTTGAAATATAGCATGAAGTGAGAAAAAAAGCATGATTAGTTAGGCTACTCTTGAAATTAGAATGCATGCCGTATAATACGCATAATGCACTAGATATGTCATTAATAACGAGTACTCTTGAAATGCATGGATGCCGCGAAATAATACGAACATAGCATGATTACGCCTTAAGGTACTCTGAAAGCATGATGAAAATATGCGGAATTGCATGATGTTTTGCCACTATATGTAAAGTCCCCCCCCCCCCGATATGAGAATATCAATGGCATGATCCATAGCTAGCGTACTTTGCAATGCATGATCTGTGAAACTCGAAAAAGCATGATTGTATAGGTATCTTGTCAAATGCCAGATGACCTACGGATAACATCAAAATGATGGTTCACATTAGCCAGTTCCGATGATAGGAAAATATTAAAATCCATGAAGAGGAGGGTTTTCATCGAAGCCATGATTGATTGCCAGTGAAATTGCCAATGGGAGAGAATATAAATGCATAGATTGCTAGAGTACTACCTATGAAATGCATGCATGCCGCTGTAAATATCGAAGTGCCATGCATTGCTTAGTTAAGTCAAAATATGGCATACTCAAATATCAATAAACTTACGCAGCATTGTTGAAAAGCCATGATAAAGTATACAGCAAACTATACAAATGCACCATGCATTGGTGCCAGTCATACCAGTCAAAATGCATATGAATGGAATATCAAATAGTATGATGCTTGGCTACTCTTGAGTTTTTATGATGAAATGCATGTGGAACCATCAAAATGATATGTTAACACTATGCCTTCATGATGCGAAATATCATACAATCCATATGAAGGACGAGGTATAGCGAAATAGCAGTAATGATTGTTGCCATGCATGAAATTGCAAAACTATGCCATGGGAGAGCAGATCACTTATAGAAATGCTTATCGATTGCTTCAGCGTAACTCTGAAATGCATTCGATAGGTACTAAATATCCGAGAGCTATGATCTCGTTAACGGTACTCTTGAAATGCGCATGTATGCCTGGAAATATCGCAAAATGCCAGTGATTGCTTTGGTAGTCCTTGAAATGCATGAATGGCCGAAATATGGAAGTGCCAGATTCTTGCACTTATGTAAAGTATTCACGAATTCAGAAGTATCAAATGCGCGAATCGCATTGAGTAAGGTTACTTTTTGATATGCATAGATGCGGAATCTCGCAAATGCTAGATGATTGTCTATTAGGTCACTCCTTGAAATGCATGATGGGAAACATAACAAAGATCAGATTGATATACATATCAGATCATTTCATTTCTATTTGGCAAATATTAAAATCCAATGAAGGGATGGTAATCGCAAAGCGCCAATAGCATTGTATGCTTAGACGAAATATAGCTGGATTTTAATGGTTAGCAGATAAAAAATTAGCCCAATGATTGTTACGGTACTCTTGAAAGACGCCCATGATGCGAGGGATAGACCGATATGTTTGCCATCAAATTAAATCAAGCAATTCTCAAACTGCAATCTATTGTTGGATACTATGAAATTGCTTTGATGGCGAAATATCTGAAGTGCATGTAAAGCGTATTGCAATTGCGAAGCAATAAAGTATTTTGTACCCTAACGACTATTTTAACATTTAAAAATAAATCAAAATTCACACAATTATAAAATAAATCTTCATGTCCATTTCGCCCGAATGAGTAATAATAAGCCCCGGTGTATTATCACATAATAAGGAATCTTATTTCCTATACAGTTTCTTCTCATACTGGATACTATCTATATGTTTAATATAATGTATTCGTACTTTGTTTGATGTTTCGGTATTATTTGGTATGCTTATTTATTGATTTTCGCGTCCTTAGCTCACTCCGTGGAAAATTGGCCGATCCCTTCATCCTCATTCCCCTCGCGTTTTTTATTAAATCATTTTTCCCTGTCTCTTACGCTCTTTTTTCCTGGTGGTCAACCACTATACTGTCATGCATTTTAACGGCATAATACTGCCAACAAGTTATTGGATGTGGTCATTGTTTTATCCTTTAATCTTTGATTATTTATTGTTTTTTTTCTATGACTTTTACCTTTTATCAGCCTGACTCATCTGGTTTTTTTCAGAAGCACATTTCCTTGATTTTTTTTTCATACCCGAGGAAATCCCCTTGACAATCCAATTTACTATAAGTGATACATGGTATTATATAAGCACATGCCTGTGCTCATCACTATTGAATGGGGCCATTATGCCCTCATTGCTTAGACTCCCTCCTTGGCTAAGGGATTGGAAAGGATAGGTATTGTCAAAAAAAATCTTTTGTATTACATACCCCCAAAAAGTGGATATTGACTGTTTTTTGGGTGAGTAAACCGAATCTAAGGTCAGTTTCTAGATTTGAAAACTTTTTTTTTTGTCATATCCAAGGGGGGAGCCCTTCTCTTACTTTTTGGACAGAAAATTTTCATTTTTCGATTAGACCCAAAATGTGGTTATTGACTGTTTTTTGGGTAAGAAACACAAATTTGAGTTCGGTTTCTCGATTTTAAAACTTTTTTTTTAATCACATCCAAGGGCACCATCACCTTACCTACTTTTTGGACTAAAAATTTCCATTTTCCCCTTTTTGCAAAATGTGGTTATTGACTGCTTTTTAGGTTATAAACACTAATCTGAGGTCGGTTTTTTGATTTGAAAACATTTTTTTCCACCACGTCCAAGGGGAGACCCTTTCCTTACCTTTTGGACTGAAAATTTTTATTTTTTGATTAGGGTCAAAATGTGGTTATTGATTATTTTTAGGGCGAAAAACATGAACTTGAGGTAAATTTTCGAAAAAAATTCCGATTACATAGGGGAAGACCCCTTTCTTACCCATTTTTTGGACCAAAAATTTTCATTTTTAGGTTAGCCCCAAAATGTGGTGTTCAAAATGGACTGCTTTTTAGGTTATAAACACGAATCTGAGGTCGGTTTCTGGATTTGAAAACATTTTTTTCGATCACGTCCAAGGGGGGACCCTTACTTTTTGGACTGAAAATTTTCATTTTTTGATTAGGGTCAAAATGTAGTTATTGATTGTTTTTAGGGTGAAAAACATGAATTTGAGGTGAATTTTTCAATTTTTTTCTCCGATCACATAAGGGAGGAACCCTTTCTTACCCATTTTTTGGACCAAAAATTTTCATTTTTAGGTTAGCCCCAAAATGTGGTGTCCAAAATGGACTGCTTTTTAGGTTATAAACACGAATCTGAGGTCGGTTTCTGGATTTGAAAACATTTTTTTCGATCACGTCCAAGGGGGGACCCTTACTTTTTGGACTGAAAATTTTCATTTTTTGATTAGGGTCAAAATGTAGTTATTGATTGTTTTTAGGGTGAAAAACATGAATTTGAGGTGAATTTTTCAATTTTTTTTCCGATCACATAAGGGAGGACCCTTTTCTTACCTATTTTTTGGACCAAAAATTTTGATTTTTAGGTTAGCCCCAAAATGTGGTTATTGACTGCTTTTTAGGTTATAAACACGAATCTGAGGTCCATGTCTAGATTTGAAAACATTTTAAGGTTATGAAAAAGAAGGTTATGAATGTCGTCAGGAATAATCAAGTAAATTCAAAATAAAATTGGCCAGTCTGGTGTTTTATTTTATACAATCGGCAGTAGACCGTAATCTTGTTTTATAATATCTGCAGCCCTTTCTGCGACCATGATGGTCGGTGCGTTTGTATTCGAGCTTGTTATCCTTGGAATGACCGATGCGTCGATGACTCTAAGGTTCTTCACGCCATAGACTTGCAACCTCGGATTGACGACGGCCGTCGGGTCGCTCTGCGGTCCCATTTTGCACGAACCAACAGGATGGTAGATGGTCACCGAATAGTTGGCGAGGACGCAAGGTAGATATTGGTCTTCGTCGTTCAAATACTGGGAGCAAAGAGAATAAAATTGAGAGTAAAATTCGATTCCGATTTGCTGGAGAGCGTTTGTCTGTGCTAGCTGTATGACGAATTTGAGTGCGTTGATTGAATTCGGGACGTCTTCGGGGCGAGTTAGATAGCCAGGGTCGATCAACGGCATTGAAGTAGGGTCGGCATCACGGAGCCTCACCGTCCCCCTGCTCTGTGGGTGAAGGTAAAAAGGGATCAACGCTATCGTCTGTCTGTCTTCACTAATAGGAACGTAATCGACCATCATCACTTCGGCATCCGGTACACCGTTCACGTTTGGCGTATTGAAGTAAACGGAAGCAACTGCTTCCACGCCCAGAAGAGTAGTAAGCGGCCCCTGCCCGTATCTCGCGTAGTCCAAAACTGCACTCGCGTTTTCAATCGATGACCTCAATGTTACTGTCACGTTAGCCTGCGACGTAAACAACATCGGAGCACCGACATGATCGTGCAGGTTATCTCCGACCATCAAATTCTGTATCACAGGTATCCCTAAGCTGTTCAAATGGTCCTGAGGTCCGATTCCAGACAACATCAAAAGCTGAGGAGATTTCGCAACTCCACAACTGACAATCACTTCTTTTCTCGCAGTCACATTAAAGGTCGTGCCATTTCTCACAAAAGTGACACCGGTCGCTGTCTTAGTTTGAGGGTTGATAATAACCTTTGTGGCAAGCGCTCTCATGGCGATGTTCAAATTCGTCCTATTTCGGACCGGCCTTAGATACCCTTTGGCCGTACTACATCTAGAGCCGTTTCTGATATATCCTTGAGCTACCATAAATCCAATCTGGGAAGGTCCGTTCAAATCTACGTTGGGATATCCCATTTCGGCACCAGCGTTGAGAAATATTTCTCTAAGAGGTGTCGAAAAGGGACTTCTGTTCACAGTCATAGGTCCTTCTTGGCCATGATAAGGGGAACCGATGATGGAAGGGTCCAGGTTCGTTTCGGATCGAATAAAATATGGCAGACTTTCTTGATAGCTCCAACCTTGGTTGCCGTCATTGGCCCATCCGTCGTAATCCATTCTGTTCCCTCTCATGTATACGAAATCGTTAAGGACGCTCGAGCCTCCAATGACATGACCTCGTGGCCACGTGCAGGATCCATTCAATGCTGAAACAAAAGAAAAAAAGCATTTCAAGCAATCCATTGCTGTTGCCAAACTGTGCCCTTGCAAACCTGGTGGACCAGTGTCATCCACATAGGGACCAAATCCTGCCGAATCGAATGTTTCTAGCATTTAGTGGATATTGTCTGCACGGTTACTTACATCGACAAGCATAAGGCTGAGGGGTGGTTGTGTAGTTCCAATCCACATCGGAAAACCAAAGATTGTAGTTGAGGATGGGTGTATCAGTGACGACAGTTTCATCACCTCCAGCTTCCAAAAGTAATACAGTCCAGTTGGATATTTCAGTAAGCCTATTGGCCAACACGCTTCCTAAAGAGAGTCATCATCTTTTCTTATTTCCAATCACAATACCTGCAGATCCTCCTCCCACTATGATAAAGTCGTACTCCTCCTGGATTCCAGAATTCGGTACATTGATCGGCCTCAAATTCGGATCGACTGCCGGATAGTTAAAATATGTCACTGCCGCCGTCAAAACGGTCGTGAACAACGCATACCTGCTCGAGAACGAACCGTCCATCGTCGGAAAAATGTCTTCACCTCAGAAAACACACTTATTTAACGTAAAACGTTTAAAATTTTAATAATTCATGACGTTTATCTTGAATCGGGCCGTAAAAGTTAGTGATAAAACGTTCCGGTTTCTTCAGAGTATCATTGACTTGCTAAGTACTTGCACTGATTTCCTGAACCTTGAAATTTAACTTTTTCAATGATCGACACATCAATGAAAAAAATCACCACAAAAATTGTCACATTCTGTTGACCTGTCAAAACCATCGAACTCGCTAATGACAGATTTTAGTCAGAAAAGGGTCAAATTCTCCAAAAAGTAGTCAAGGTTTCTAAAGCACACAGGGCACCAGGTAGAGTAGACCTCCGATGGTGGTCCTATCAAAAAATTGTTCTAAGTAAAATTTACTGGAAATCAAGCGTACAATCGATTTCCATCGTTAAAACATAGGGTTCGTATATAAAATAACGAAGTTAGGGTCGTTCTGGAGCACCCTGTATGCCAGATCCAAAAGTTATTGACGCCAATCGATTTTTATCTTAAATCTAAGGGGTGTTTACTTGGATAATTTTTTCGTTATATCAAAAGTCTGGATGTTCAGTGTCGCAGTATTCATAACTACAGAACGCTTGGTTCTATCAAAAACTTGCTCTAAGTAAAATTTACTGGAAATCAAGCGTAAAATCGATTTCCATCGTTAAAACATAGGGTTCGTATTTAAAATAACAAAGTTAGGGCCGTTTTGGAGCACCCTGTATGTCGGATCCAAAAGCTATTGATTCAAATCGATTCCTCACTAAAATCTAAGGGGGATTTACTTCGACACTTTTTTTCGTCAGGTCAAAAGTCTGGCTGATAAACGGCTTTAGAAAACCTCTAGATTCCTTTTTTGAGATATTTAAACTGAGAGTTATATCAAGAACTGTTTGCCATATCCGAGTCCCTCGACAAGTAATCTTAAGTGACATGCAAAGGTATTTAGGGAGTAATATTTAAGAAGGTAACCCGATCCTTCCAGAAGAAAGCCTTATGAATATTGTGGTTGAAATATTTGAACTTATATGCCCTTTAAATCCAATTACTGCGGTAACTTGAAATATTTAGTTTTACCTGACATTTTGTGGCTGGAACTTTTTTTAGTAGTGAATTTCAGAAATGAGGAGTCCAATTAGTATGTCAGGATGATCCGTGTAGGTCAGAAAGACTAGCTAAATATGATGACATATTTTTATATACAGGGTGTAAGGTGTCCCACGTAACGTGGCCCCTCCTCCCTTTAAAATCAATAAAATTGAGTTAGAAGTCTTGTTTTTTTGTTTTTTTAAATCGCTCCCATCAACAGGTTTTTGGTGCAAAAGATAGCTCAGAATACTCATTAGCTTTCAAAAATGGACTCGAACCTTCTTTGTCGATGTATGATCGATTTCTCCTACGATGTAAATCCTCGAAGGACCTAAGGGTGGGAGGCCTGGGCCTCACCTTTTTCGGAGTACATAAAATAAAATTGGAAAATTGTTTCATTATTAAGTATTAATTGATAAAGGAAAAAAAAGTAATTAAGTAAGTTGATATAAGCCAAGATTGGATAAATTGGAGTATTTTGAATGATTAGAATGATAAAAGTTATAAAAATGGGCACGCGAGCTTCGTGTGAGGTTTTAAATGAAAAACAATTAGAATACAGGTAATCTAAATCTTTATTAGCGGGGGAGTGTATTGTTTTTGGATTATGGGGTTGGTTCTATGGGGAGGGTCGGTAAGTCGCCTTTTGATTGGCCGCGTGCTCGCTTTCGAGTCCCCGCCTCCGGGAGCGCGCACACCCCCGAGGGCGAGGGTTTCGTCGGCCAAAAGCGACCCTGGACTCGTCCGGCGATGGGCGAGAGTTCGAAAAACTGCGAGGGGGCATCGAAGCCGAAGCCGTCGTCTCCGAGGAGGTTCTTCGAAAGGATTTACGGCAACTTGGAAGAAAAGGAGACCGAAAAGAAAGACTGGAAAAGCCTCCAGCATGTACAGGCTTTGACGCTTTCGAGAAATTTCGACGACCCTTTACATCTTCGCCCATTCATTCCTCCTCCTCCACATCCATTTCCTCCAGGATTAACTGCATTTCGTAAGTCCATACTATTTTACAAACTTTTTTTTTTTTTTTTTTTTTTTACCAATTTTAACGATTTTTATACCTTCAAAAATGTTTAACCAGAATAATGGATATTTTAAGCCTTTTCAAGAAGATAAATCCTTCATTTATCTTAGGTATCTTATTTCGACTGAAGAAGGATTTTGCGTTTTATTCAGCTCCCTTTGTCTATCGACTTGAAATTTTTAGGGCTTCTTCATGTAATATTAAAGAGGATTTTGGCCAAATTTCAAATCAATCGAGGGAGTTGACAAATTAATATCATTTAACCGATTTTAACGATTCTTATACCGTTTGAAAGCTCTTTCAATGAGCTACAAAAAATATTTTATGCAAAAGATCGCTCAGAAATTTCCTTAGCCCTCAAAAATGGACTCAAAAATGTTTAACCTGAATAATGGATATGTTTCACCATTTTTTCCAAAAAGATAAATCCTTCATTTTGCTTATTTCGACTGAAAAAGGATTTCGAGTTGAATTTTTCGACTTGAAATTTTTAGGGCTTTTTCTTATCGTATTGAAGAGGATTTTGGATAAAAATTCCATCGAGGGAGCTGAGAAAAAGAAATATCTGAACAATTGTTGAAAAATGGCTTAGATTGGACAAAAATTGCTTAAAATAAGAAAAAAAAAAAAAAGTTTTTGTGTATCAGGATAAAAAACTTGTTTGGAAAAGTGGAAAAACTTCTGCAGACCAGCAAGACCTAGCTGCAATGGTCAGTTTGCCTAACCCAGGCGCCTTTCGGTATATTTTAGCGGATTTTTTCTTCTTTTCTTTCCCAACCACATAGGGAACCAATTTCTACTTCTTTGACCCATAATTATCCATTTTTGATTTGCTCCAAAATATGGTTTTAGAGGGAGTTTATGTGTTGAAAATACGAGTTTCACTATACAGTCCAGTCTATGGAGCATTTTGTCCTACATTAGGAGGTGTAAAAGTTTTTATTGCTTTAAATGGACCATTTGGGTCCCAATAACATGTTTTTGAAAAGTGCCATCGAATGCTCCCCCGGCACAACTTTTTCGGGCCGAAAAACCTCGACTTTTTTCAGTTTTCTGCATATAACTCGAAAACGGAACATATTATGTTTAAAACACTTCAGTAGTAAATTAAAGAAGACAAAATTCTGCGGAGATCAAAAAAAAGTTTGCCAAAATCGGTCCAACAAATAAGTTTTTACAAACGATCAAAAAATTTAAAAAAAAAATCATAAAAATAGGATTGAATTTTTTAATCATGTTTAGGACCAGGTAGTTCTAAACTCAAGTTTTCGTAATCCTCATCCCATTTTGAAAAATGATCCCAAATCGGGACGCTTTTGTTTTTTGACTTCTAGCTCCAAAACTATGGGTTCTAGCGACTTGACTATTGAGTATAAAATTAAAGTTTATGAAATTCTGCGTCTAAAAAGATCTCGGGAGTTACGATCGGTTCAGCCGTTCAGGAGATATCGATGGTCAAAATTTACCATGCTTTGTAAGGCAAGCAGTTGTTGGAGAAAGTCTTACTTGCCGCCTTCAAATGTTCCCTTCGAAAGAAACTAGCCCGAACTTTACTTTTTTGATCCAAAATTTTAAATTTTTGATTTGGCCCAAAAAGTGGTTTTAGAGCGATTTTAAAGTGAAAAATACGAATCCGAAAACGGTTTTTTGCAATTTAACTTTTTTTTTACAATAAGGGTTAGGGGGGCTTATTCTCAACTTTTTGAACAAACATTTTTGATTTTTGATTTGGTCCAAAATGTGATTTTAGATTGAAAAATGTGGTTTTCTCATAACCATAACATAGAGGGTTTTTATTTACATTTTTATCCAAAATTTTCAATTTTTATTTGGTCCAAAATGTCGGTTTTTATGTATGGAAATATGAGATTTTGTAGTCCATATTTAAGCAGAAATTTCCAATTTGAAAGGCTGCGTCCATGAATATTCAATAGAGGTGAATCTCTGAATACAGAGGTAGAAAAATATTGTTATTAATATTGTTAAAAGCGTGGTGAGGGATTGAATGGCGGGACGGTGGAAGATTTTCCGTCGTCTCTTATTGTTACTATATTGTGATGTGATTTGCGTTAGTAACGCCTCAGAGAATCCCAGGGGCTTAACCCACTATGTACAGACCTGAAAACATCGCAGCTCGACAATTTCTTCAGCTCAATGTAAACGGAGTTTCCGGCAGATTTCACTCGAGAAAACGCCTTTTCCAAAAGAGTTTTTTTAACGAAAAAAACTGCTGCCCATCGTAAATTGAGAAAATTCATCCTGTTCTCCCAACAAATCAATTAATAATCTACGTTTGGAGTGCTTACGATTTATGACACGCAGGGTTCCCTCCCTTTTTTTCCGTTAGTTCTCACGAAATATGCGGGCTAAGGTAAAAATTGTTTCAGTTGCAGATGCCTCCACATATTTCAATTAACGGCGTTCGATCGCTAATTAAACCTTTCGCTTAATGAACTCCGGCCCTTAATTTGTTGTGGACAGATGTTTTCGACCACAGATGTCATCTCCCGTGAAGAGGCGATTTGTAATCATCCCCCTTCTTCTTATTATGATTGCGTTTATTCGTAATTCGATACAGTTTACCATAAAAAAACTTCTGAATCCTTATTGGGACGGATCTGATTATAAAGGTTGAACGGAAGGTCAACTTATTAATAACACCGAACGGAAGTTTGACTTCCTCTGCTAAAAAGAAACTGGAGGGCTTGGACAGTTTTGCCACAGGGAATAGTCCTACAGAGCATTTTGACCCACAAAAGGTGATGTAAATGGTTCATATAACATGTTTTCGAAGTGTTGCAATAAAACTTTTTTTTTTTTTCTTCAGTTTTCTGCATATAACTCGAAAACGGGACATATTATGTGGAAAACACTTTAGTAGTAAATTAAAGAAGACAAAATTCTGCGGAGATCAAAAGAATTTGCCAAAATCGGTCCAATAGACAAGTTTTTACAAGCGATCAAAAAAATTTAAAATTTAAAATTAAAAAAAATGTGGATTCTCTAGGAACCATAAAATCCACTACCCCTCATCCGTTTTCAGTTTTCTGCGTATAACTCGAAAACGGGACATATTATGTGGAAAACACTTTAAAAGTAAATTAAAGAAGACAAACTTCTGCGTCGATTAAAAAAAATTTTGCTAAGATCGGTCCAATAGACAAGTTTTTACAGGCGATCAAAAAATTCAAATTTTCAAATTAAAAAAAATGTGGATCCTCTAGGAACGATAAAATCCACTACCCCTCATCCTAAAAGGTAGTGGATTTTACCTAAAAGGTTAGTGGATTTTTATTATTTTTCTTTAGTATATGCAACTTTACTTTCTGCAACACTTCAAACAAGAAATAATTTTTTTGAAATTTTTTTTGATCGCCTGTAAAAACTCGTCTATTCGACCGATTTTTGCAAACTTTTTTTTGATCTCCGCGAAATTTTGTCTTCTTTAATTTACTACTAAAGTGTTTTCCACATAATATGTCCCGTTTTCGAGTTAATATGCAGATAACTGAAAAAAATATTTTTTTTTTTTTTTAAGTGTAGGAACGATAAAATTTACTACCCCTCATCCTAAAAGGTAGTAGATTTTATCGTTTTTTTAGTATCTACAACTTAACTTTCTGCAACACTTTAAACAAGAAATAATTTTTTTGAAACTTTTTTTTATCGCTTGTAAAAATTTGTCTATTCGACCGATTTTGGCAAACTTTTTTTTTATCTCCGCAGAATTTTGTCTTCTTTAATTTACTACTAAAGTATTTTCCACATAATATGTCCCGTTTTCGAGTTATATGCAGAAAACTGAAAAAACTTTTTTTTTTTTAAGTGTAGGAACGATAAAATCCATTACCCATCATCCTAAAAGGCCGTGAATTTTATCGTTCCTTTAGTATCTACAACTTTAGGATCTGCAACACTTTTTTAAACAAGAATTTTTTTTAAATTTTCGATCGCCTGTAAAAACTTGTCTATTGGACCGATTTTGGCAAACTTTTTTTTTATCTCCGCAGAATTTTGTCTTCTTTAATTTACTACTAAAGTGTTTTCCACATAATATGTCCCGTTTTCGAGTTATATGCAGAAAACTGAAGAAAAAAAAGTTTTATTGGCACACTTCGAAAACATGTTATTACCCACATGAACCATCTAAAACAATAAAATCGTTTAAATCATCTTTTGCAGGATAGGGTTCTTCAAACTTCTCTGTAGACTGGACTATACCAGACAGACCTTTTGTACAAAAGAAGATTTTTCGCTTTTTTTCCAGGATGGACAACATTTCGTCCCTTCGGGATTCGGCTACAAAGAGGCTTAATTCTCACTTATTTTTATGAGTTTCTTTTTCTTCATGAAAATAAGGAAAAATTTCTTTTGTCGTTATAATTCCATTGTTGAGGAATTAAAATTTCCGACCCACCACAATGGATGAAAAAAATTTTTATTTTGTTTATTGATTTTTCGACAGTTGCACGTCGGAGAAGGAAAGAAGGTCGACCGAGAAGGCAGAGGACGACTTTTTCCAGCGAACAGACATTGAGGCTCGAAATCGAATTTCATCGCTCCGAATATATTTCGAGAAGTCGACGTTTCGAGTTAGCAGAAGCGTTGAGACTCACTGAAACTCAAATCAAAATCTGGTTCCAGAACCGTCGAGCTAAAGACAAAAGGATCGAAAAGGCCCACATCGATCAGCAATACAGGTAAAGATCCCACGTGCGAGATGAGCAGATGTGTGACTAATTTTTGGTCATTTTCCTTTTACTTTTTTCTATAATGGGAATATAACCACCTGCTGGGATTTGTCATGTGTCTGGATAATTAAAGTTTTAAAATGAATGGCTACTCGGCACGGTCACATAATTAACAATCACCGACATGATAACGTCGATTTAGATAGTATTTCCTATTAACCACTCCACGAAACATGATGGAATATTTTTAAAAAATCGAATTCGACCATAAAACCTGGATGAAAGGAGCCTAATTTTGAATTGAAAAGCTAAAACATTTTGACAGTTTTCAAACTTTTGACCCTTTTTTGACGAGATAAGATCCTTTTCAGCCTGATTTTGATCTTTTTTTTTGACAAGGAAAGGCCCTTTTCAGTCAAATTTTTTCTTAAAAAACTTTAAAGAAAGATTTTGACCCTTTTTGACAAAAAAATGACACTTTAGATTTTGAACCTTTTTCGACAATAAAAGACCCTTTTTGACCAGATTTTGTATATTCTTTGAAGGGAAAGACTTTTTGAGACAGATTTGAACCTTTTTTGACAAGAAAATACCCTTTTCAGACTGATTTTGAACCTTTTTTGACAAGAGAAGACCCTTTTGAGACAGATTTTAACCCTTTTTGACAAAAAATGACACTTTAGATTTTGAACGATTTTGTATATTCTTTGAAGGGAAAGACTTTATGAGTCAGATTCGAACCTTTTTGGACAAGAAAAGACTCTTTTCAGCCTGATTTTGAATCTTTTTTGACAAGAGAAGACCCTTTTCAGACAGATTTTGAGCCATTTTGACAAGAAAAGACCCTTTTCAGCCTGAATTTGAATCTTTTTTGACAAGAGAAGACCCTTTTCAGACAGATTTTGAGCCCTTTTGACAAGAAAAGACCCATTTCAGCCTGAATTTGAATCTTTTTTGACAAGAGAAGACCCTTTTCAGACAGATTTTGAGCCATTTTGACAAGAAAAGACCCTTATCAGCCTGAATTTGAATCTTTTTTGACAAGAGAAGACCCTTTTCAGACAGATTTTGAGCCATTTTGACAAGAAAAGTCCCTTTTCAGCCTGAATTTGAATGTTTTTTGACAAGAGAACACCCTTTTCAGACAGATTTTGAGCCCTTTTGACAAGAAAAGACCCATTTCAGCCTGAATTTGAATCTTTTTTGACAAGAGAAGACCCTTTTTAGACAGATTTTGATCTTTTTGACAAGAAAAGACACTTTTCAGCATGAATTTGAATGTTTTTTGACAAGAGAACACCCTTTTCAGACAGATTTTGAGCCCTTTTGACACAAAAAGACCCATTTCAGCCTGAATTTGAATCTTTTTTGACAAGAGAAGACCCTTTTTAGACAGATTTTGATCTTTTTGACAAGAAAAGACCCATGTCAGACTGATTTTGAACCTTTTTTGACAAAAGAAGACCCTTTTCAGCCTGATTTTGATCGTTTTTTGATAAGGAAAGATCCTTTTCAGACAAATTTTAACCCTTGAAAAATCTTTTAGAAAGATTTTGACCCCTTTTGACAAGTAAAACACTTCAGACAGATTTTGAGCCTTTTTCGAAAATAAAAGACCCTTTTTGACTAGCTTTTCCATATTCTTCGAAGGGAAAGACCTTTTTAGTTAGATTTGAACCTTTTTTTGACAATAAAATACTCTTTTCAGCCTGATTAGTGATTATGAACCTTTTTGGCAATAAAAACCTTTTACAGCCAAATTTTTAACCTTATTGACTATAAAAGACACTTCTCAGACCGATTTTGAACCGTTTTACCAAGAGAAGACCCTTTTCAACCTGATTTTAAACCTTTTTCAACAAGAAAAGACCCTTTTCTGCCAGATTTTTAACCTTCTTGACAAGAAAATACCCCTTTTGATCTAATTTTTAACCTTTTTCTACAATACCTTTACTGCCAGATTCTGGCCTTTTTTTCGACAAAAAGACACTTCTCAGACCAATTTTGAACCGTTTTACCAAAAGGAGACCCTTTTTTAGCCTGATTTTTAACCTTTTTCAACAAGAAAAGACCCTTTACCGCCAGATTTTGAACATTTTTGACCAGAAAAGACACTTTATAGACACATTTTCATCCATTTTCGACAATTAAAAACCCTTTCCGGTCAATTTTTGAACCTTTTTCGACAAGAAAAGACCCTTTTAAGCTTGATTTAACTTTCATCTGATCACCTTACTCCTACCTACCTTATTTTTTTTTTTAAGCGGATTTCCGAAGGAAAGTAGGCTATTGAGGAGGTCGTCACGGCGGCTCCCAGGCTTTTGAAGTGATGAAGAAACCGTGACTTCTTAAGAAAACGAAGAAAATCCGCCGATAAGGACGTGAAATTGTTCAAACTAGTTCGCGATTTCGATTCTTTTTGACACCTCTTAACTTATATAAGCAACTTGTCAGTTTTACCGTCAAATGTCAATATCTCGTCTAATAATTTTGGTGTCATTAATCATTAACTCTGTTATCGACGACCTTGGCTTTGCACTTTTCTCCCAATTTATGTGCTTTCTATAGCCATCGTCAGCTGACACCTCTCCGCCCATAAAGAACCCTTTAGTTGGACCAGAATTTTCGGACCACGGTCCACCTTGAATTTCAGTTAAGGTGAGCCCGTCACCTCTGTTAGCCATCAGGCATGACAAAAGAGGACGTTCGAGTGGTTTAATAGGGGATTGCGGGGATTATCATGCGATAGTATCGCCGCTTCGAGCATCCCCCTTCCCCTCACCGCCCATTCTTCGCCCCACGTGCGCTATTTCCCACTCGAATCCCTCTTGTTATGACTCCACAAATTACTCTAATCCGACATTACGCCTCTTTGAGCTCCGTCTCTTTAAAAAATCCTAATTATTATTAGCGCCGCTTTTTTTCAATCTGATTTTTGTATAATGGTCATAGATGATAAAATCAGACTCAAAAGGAGGTAAGGAGGAACCCTTAACTCGATTTTTCTCAATTTGGGACTCTACAGACCTCTCCACAACCACCCAAAATATATAGTTCGTGTAGAAAACCAGTCTTGAGATGATGTTCAAGTTTACATTTTTTCAGAAATTTGGCTTTGGCGAGTGGATTGGTCAGCTCGGCTTATCCTCCAGCAATGTGCGGCCTCTGCAAATCCCCTTCGTCTTCACCCCAAAGGGAAGTTCAGAACATCCAAAATTCTGCAGCCTGCCTTTAACCGAATCCTACTTTTCGATCTCATGGATGAGTTTTTCTTAGCTTTAAGTAAAGAATGAAAATTTAGTTATCCTACACAATCTAGTGGCGAATGTCCGAACTAAGTTTTTTATTGCATTTTTTTCTAATCGAGCTCTCTATAATTTATAAATTCATAGGTTCTAGTCAATTTGTAAATAAATTAAAAATTGTATATAATGTACTATAAAAAAAGTGTGCTCGTGTAAATTAAAATAATAAAAGTTGAAGTATAAATTTTTTCTCCCTTATTTTTTGAACAAAAATCCTTTTATAAAAGATGATGTAAAGAGTCATGCGATGATGGTGAGAAGATGAACAGTCGATGAGGCACTCGAAAAATAGAAAAGGTGCGGTTGATATACTTTTAAAGAGGGTTAAAGTATAACAATAGGATTTAACAAAAGTAGGGGGGGGATTCATGAAACATCTCACTTAGGAAACCTCCTCCCCCGCAACTCAACACGCACAATCACAACCCTCCGAACCTAATGACACGACAATGTTTACATTGTTCCCTAATAGGGTTTACCGAAATTAAAAGATTCGTTAAACGTAAAAGTTCGATTAAGTATTTTATTATTCAAAGCTGGTATTTACAGTGATTGATATCGAATCGTAAATAACGTCCCTGCTCCCCTGAAAATGTTGGGAAATCAAAACTTTTGTATAAGACGATGATTAAAACTCAACAATGGGAAAAGAGTAAGAATTGTTTTCCTCGGAGAAATGCTCGAGTGGACATCAAAAGCCTTCTTGATTACTCCTTTTCAGTAAATAATCGTTATAAGGAAAAGACCATTTCGTCGGTAACTGCCTCGTTTTAATATTCTACGAACGGATTTGAAGAAGATCCATTTTCGGAAGAGTTGGCTGCTCCTCCCAAAGCACTTCACGTTTAAAATTCCACATAACAAACAAACAAAAAAAAAATTAAAATTGTGGGTAATAAATAAAAGTAACGCAAAATGTAAATAGAGCAATCTTGAGGTCTATAAATATTCGTAGCATTGTTGTCAACAGAAGGCTTTTGTTAACGAATTCATTTGATAGTCATCGTCCGGATGGGAGATCGCGGATTGTACACATTCGATTGGCCCGAATATGGAGTTTTCTGTGCGATCCTCGGCCTATCCGCACTCACCGGGATCTATTTCGGCTTTATCAAAAAGGCCGGACAGGATACCGTCTCGGGCTATCTTTTCGGAGGGAAGCAGATGACTCTTTTGCCCGTCTCGATGTCTCTTATTTCCTCGTAAGTGCAAAAAATGGATGACTTTGTGTTTGGGCCGTTAATTCTGAATCAAGACGTAGCGAATGCAATGATGTCAGACATTGCAGCCTTTGCTATTCAAGACAGGTTGGAGGCCTAAAACGTTTGACAATCATTTTAGCTCCCTCTCAAAAACGGTAAACCCTTTGCCAATTCTTTTCAATTTGGAGACTTCTATTCCTGGGTAAGAATGTACCTATCAACCTGTGTGGACTTGAAGCTCAGAGGAGTTTTGTCCCTCTAAAGTCTAAACTGCATATAAGGTGAATTGAGCTACACCACGATGCTGGCTATTGCTAAAAGCAAGGTCATTAAAAAAAATTATAAGGTGTATAGAAGCATAAGGGGGACCATTATAACCCTTTATAATCGTCCTAATACTCGTCCTAATCCTCGTCCTAATACTCGTCCTAATACTCGTCCTAATCCTCGTCCTAATCCTCGTCCTAAACCTCGTTCAAATCCTCGACCTAATAATCGTCCTAATCTTCGTCCTAATACTCGTCCCAATACTCGTCCTAATCCTCGTCTTTATAATCGTCATAATCCTCGTCCTAATCCTCGTCTTAAACCTCGTCCTAATCCTCGTCCTAAACCTCGTCCTAATCCTCGTCCTAATACTCGTCCTAATACTCGTCCTAATCCTCGTCCTAATACTCGTCCTAATCCTCGTCTTAATACTCGTCCTAATCCTCGTCCTAATACTCGTCCCAATACTCGTCCTAATACTCGTCCCAATACTCGTCCTAATCCTCGTCCTAATACTCGTCCTAATCCTCGTCCTAATCCTCGTTCTCATCTTAATCATCGCCCAAATCCTAAACCTCACCCTAATTCTAAACCTCATCCTAATCCTCGCCCTAAAGCTCATCCTAATCCTCGCTCTAATCCTAAACCTCACCCTAATTCTAAACCTCGTCCTAAACCTCGCCCTAATTCTAAACCTCGCCCTAATCCTAAACCTCGTCCTAATCCTCGTCCTAATCCTCACCCCAATCCTAAACCTAACTCTAATTCTAAACCTCATTATAATCCTCGTCCTAATCCTCGACCTAATCATCGCCCAAATCCTAAACCTCTATCGTCCTAATCTCTAAACCTCATCTCCTAATCCTCGTCCTAAACCTCGATCCTAATCCTCGCCCTCCTAACCTCATCCTAATCCTCGTCCTAATCCTCGTCCTAATCCTCGTCTAATCCCTCCTAACCTCGTCCTAATCCTCGTCCTAATCCTCGTCCTAATCCTCGTCCTAATCCTCGTCCTAATCCTCGTCCTAATCCTCGTCCTAATCCTCGTCCTAATCCTCGTCCTAATCCTCGTCCTAATCCTCGTCCTAATCCTCGTCCTAATCCTAAACCTAATCCTCGTCCTAATCCTCGTCCTAATCCTAAACCTAACTCTAATTCTAACTCTAATTCTAATCCTCGTCCTAATCCTCGACCTAATCATCGCCCGAATTCTAAACCTCATTCTAATCCTCGTCCTAATCCTCGTCCTAATCCTCTCATCCTAATCCTCACCCTAATTCTAAACCTCATCCTAATCCTCGCCCTAAATCCTCATCCTAACCCTAATTCTAATCCTCATCCAAATCTCCATCCTAATCTTCACCCTAATCCACATCCTAATCCTAATCTTCATAACCATCCTAATCCTCACCCTAATCCACATCCTAATCCTATCTTCCCATTCTAATCCACCCCTAATCCTCACATCCTAATCCCCCCTAATCCTAAACCATCCTAATCCTCCCCTAATCCTAACCATCCCTAATCCTCTCTACCCTAACCTCACCCTAATTCCAATCCTCATAACCATCCTAATCTTCACCCTAATCCACATCCTAATCCTAATCTTCATAACCATCCTAATCCTCACCCTAATCCACATCCTAATCCTTTTCCACATCCTAATCCTCGCCCTAATCCTAAACCTCATCCTAATCCTCGCCCTAATCCTAAACCTCACCCTAATTCTAATCCTCATCCTAATCTTCACCCTAATCCACATCCTAATCCTAATCTTCATAACCATCCTAATCCTCACCCTAATCCACATCCTAATCCCAATCTTCATAACCATCCTAATCCTCACCCTAATCCACATCCTAATCCCAATCTTCATAACCATCCTAATCCTCACCCTAATCCACATCCTAATCCTAATCTTCATAACCATCCTAATCCTCACCCTTATCCACATCCTAATCCTAATCTTCATACCCATCCTAATGCTCATCCTATCCTCTCTCCATCTTTTCCTATAACCTCCCTATCCTTGTCTTATCTTGCCCTTTACTTCATCAGTCATCAATCATTTGCCAGTTTATCACTTAGTCAGCACCTAAATCAGTGATATCAGTGCCCTTTAGTGTAGAAACTTTTCCGCATAAACTATATTATGCTGCAAGTTTTTATCTCATTATGATTCACCCCAAAAAATTATGTACAGATTCACTTCTGGCATAACATTATTGGGAGTACCAGCCGAAGTTTACGTCTACGGAACCCAATACTTGGCAAGTTCCATCTCTTGTGTCTTCCTAGGTATTCTCACAGCTTACGTGTTCATTCCTGTCTTCTACAAACTCCAATATATTTCTCTTTATGAGGTAACATAATTTTATAAACACCGATTTCTCATCAATCTTTGTGCAGTATTTGGAACGTCGATTCGACCATCGATTGCGAAAAGTGGCGTCCATATTTTTCTTTATAAATTTGGTAAAAATCCTTCATGAAGTTCGATTTAATTTTTTTATTTTAAGATGTGCTATATACCCGTGGTGATTTATGGTCCAGCATTAGCTATAAATCAAGGTACGTAAATTTGATGTCTGATGTTGAGGCTATAAAGGAGATTTTAGTTTCAGGGATCAATGTTTTCCTTGTAGCAACAGTTTTGTGCACGATTTGTATATTTTATACGACAGTGGTAAGTCGAAATTTGGACGATTTTGTTTTCCATTGATGAAATCCAGGGAGGGCTAAAAGCCGTCGTTTGGGCGGACACGCTGCAAGCATTGATGATGATATTGTGCGTCGTGCTGGTGACTCTTATCGGTTCTTGGCGACTAGGAGGGTTCACCCACGTTTTCGAAACGGCCTACGAAGGCGGAAGGATCGAATTTTTCAAGTAATTTATGTATTGGAGTGGCTTTTAATGTTATTTTAGTATGGATCCGGATCCGACGTTGAGGATATCGTTTTGGTCAGCGGTCTTTGGCATTTTGGTCCACTGGACCGGAAACGTGGCCGTCCATCCTGCAGCTATCCAACGTTTTATGTCACTCCCTACTATGAAACAAGCTAAATTGTAAAGATTACGCTGTCGAAACTCTGAACTTTCATTTTTTTTCTAGCTCGGTCATATTTCTGGTCTTGGGTTCAGAAATTTTTTTAATCTTAAGCGGAGTCATAGGGCTAGTGATGTATGCATTTTATCGAGATTGCGATCCGTACACGATAAAGGTAATAAACCGTTTTATCTTCGGCCAGTTATGTTGTTTTTCTAGGCCGTGAGTCGTTCCGATCAAATGATGCCTAATTTCGTCCTCGAAGTGGCCGGAAAGTACAAAGGTCTTGCAGGGATGTTCCTCGCCGGAGTCGTCTCCGCTGCTCTAAGGTATGTTGTCATGGCAACAAATCAATTTATTTCTTAGTACGATGTCGACTGGACTGAACACGCTCGCAGGAGTCTTGTATGAAGATTTCATCGAGCCATCGATGAGTACAAAAGTGACGGAAAAGAAAGCAAGCCAAATAATCAAATGTATAGTCGTCATCTTGGGAGCTGCGTGTGTCCTATTTGTACTCGTCATCGAAAAATTAGGCGCCATATTGGAAATATCGATAAGTTTCAGTGGAATAACGACTGGAACCATTCTAGGATTGTTTCTCCTTGGAATACTTTTCCCGCATGCAACTGCTTTAGTAAGGATGTTAGCAGGATCGCTCGTCATAGGTCAAAATTGACCTTTCAACGAGTGATTCAGAAGATAAATTGATTTAAATTTAACTTTACGAAGGGAGCTGCCGTCGGAGGTTTGACAAGTGTGGCATTGATGTCTTGGATACTGATCGGTGCACGAATTTCGATTTCTAAAGGCCTCATACATCATCCAACTTTACCGACCAGCATAAAAGGATGCCCTTTTAACTTGACTGATGTTGTCACACCTACAGTATTCAGGTAAAAACACCAGAAGAGCCAAAAACAAAGCAATCAGGCCCCTTGCACTGCTTCGGAACCTCGTGCGTCAGTGTGGAAGGGGCCCAGCTCCCATGGCAACGTGTCGATATCAATTTAAAAACCATTTTATTTCAGCAATGTCGAAAACGATGTTTTTCCTTTGTACAAATTATCAATATTTAACTACAGCGTTGTTGGATGCGGGTCTGTCATAATCATCGGGCTTATCGTAAGCTATTTAACAGGGCCGAATAAAATAGAGGATATTAATCCAGACCTATTGTCACCCGTGGTACATCCATTTATACCTAAATCTGTTAAAAACAAATACCAAAATGTACCTTTAAAGCCTATTTGAGTCTTTTTAAATTGAATAAACAAAAATTGAAAATTATTTTTATTTTTGATGGGTCTCCCCTGAACTGGATGAGTATTGAAGGTGAATGTGGTGGCGCATTTTATCGACATCCTGAGCCCTTTTTTGGTCATTTTTGCCTAGTTTGGCTAGAGCGTCAAGGTTTGAAAATTGAATTTGTCGAGAAAAAATATTTTTCGTGAAATTCTATCTAAACCGATCATTCTAACCTGATGCCTCCTATTAGCAATCACCACCACAGATCTCTCAAAGCACATCACATCCCCTCCCTCCTCTACCATCCCCACCTCCCCCAATCTTTCCTCCCCTAGAATCCTCGACAGCCCACCATACCCTGTATTTGGTAAAGATCTGACTGGTACCACGTGAGTATGATGCTTTGACAAACCTTTTTTGGCAATTTTCGTGAAGATCAGATGAAAATGGCGACTGTGGAGAAATTCAAAAGTTGCGACAGACAGCCTGCAACAGTAGGGGTTTTGATCTACAAAACCTTTCCGCAAACAGTTTACTTTTTAAGAAAGTTAATAAGCAAACCGTGTTTTAATAAAAAATTCTCTCAAAATGACGTCACGCGATATCACCAACAGATAAGAAGCGCATGAAAAAATAAAAGATAACCGTCCTACTGCAAAACCTCCTAAGACGCTCGCTGTAGTTTTTCTAGTCACCCGAGCGTAATATTTCAATAAAAACCGTGACTTTTCTATTAATTTTTCTATTTTTAAACATCCTTCCCAAATAATAAAACAATATAACATCATGACGTATTTATTGCTGTAGCTTTTTAGCGAAAGGGCAAGTTTCAACGGCCAAATATTTGTAAGTATAACCTTCAAATTACAACATGCTGGATTACAATTTTAGGCTTTATTTGATGAAATACCGATTTATTTAATCAACTTTATTTATTGGCTTTTCAGAGTAAAAGTATTGAACTGTGCTTAGGGGGATGGGGCATGGGGGGTGGGTGAAATGTTATAAGGTAATTAGGAACAGAAAGATAAAAGAAAGTATTGGTCCTGGAGCTTGCCCAGAGACACGAACTTTCTCAAAGGTCTACAGATTTCGGGGGATCCATAAATTTCGGGGGAAATGAATCCTTTTGTTCTAACATAACTTGAATTTGGTGATAATTTTATGAAAATGAGACTAATTTCACTCAAACACATTGTTATTACCTAATTAGTTAATTAAATATGTAAAATTATCACGTGTTCTATTTTATTTTCGAATTTCGATCATATGTTCTCAAAATTACTCTTCAGTCTAGAAAAAGTCTCTGGACGATGAACATATAATTTAATTCTTCTTATGTTTTTCAAAGAATAAAATTATTTCTTAAAGATCTTTAGAAATTAAATTATAAGATCTTGATCCCAGAGACGAAGATGGATTTTCTACACATAAGAATTTCGAAAATTGGTGAGTCAAATTTTCATGTTCAAGCTTTATCGCTCGACAAACTTGTTTGGTATTTGATACCACAAGAGAAATTGGATTTGGACAATCACAAGATCCTAAAGACGAAAAAACCCATCATTAACGCAAAGAAGGCTATAAATAAGATCAATGGATTTCGCACGATTGCTCTTAAAATTGACGAAAATCTTAAAAAGGAATATTTCGATGATGACGGAAACATCTGTTTTGAAGAATTTCCGTTAGAAGAGCTAATTGATGATTTTAAATCGAATCAATCGCCACGTTCACTTGAAATTTCTCCATCTGAACCGGAAGATGATAAAACAAAACTTCACAATGTGGAAAAGAAATTCATTTTAAAAAAATTTGAAAAAACATATGATGCTTTGGAGTGGTTTCAATCTTTTGAAAGCGAATGCGAGCGATTTCAAATTCGAAACGACAAGTTCAAAATCGAAGCATTAAGATTTTTTTTGGAGGGTCCAGCTGAAAATTGGTATGACGCGAACATAAGGAAAATTGGATTGACAGCAAAATGGGCCGATTGGAAAGACTCCTTTTTGAACGTTTTTGTGGACAAAGGATGGACAATAATAAAAAAAGCATTTTCATTCAAGTACTTAGGTGGATCCATAGTTGAATACGTGCTGGCGAAAGAAAAACTTTGTCTTGAAGCCGAACCGCATGGAACTGAGTTTTCTCGCATTAATCTCATCGTTTATGGATTGCCCGACGAAATTCAGGAAAGACTCGATCGAGAAAAAGTGACTTCGATGGCTTTGCTCTTTGAGGAAGTCAGAAAACTCGAATTTGGTTTTTCAAAGAAACGGTCGTCTTTTTCGCCCAAGAGATCGAACGGAAAAGAATCGGAAAAGAAAGATCGCAAACCGTGTCCCTTTTGTGCAGCATTGGGATATCCAAATCGTTTTCACCAAGAAAACGAATGCCGACAGAAGAACAAGGCGAAAACTACGAATTCTTTAAACTAAATATCCGGGCGAAATCAGATCCACTGATAAAAGTTAGAGCAACCATTGACGACACACTGCAAGTCGACGCAATTTACGACACAGGTTCGAATGTCACTTTAGTTAATCAACGGGTTGCGGATAAACTTATGTTGCCGTTGATCAATGAAAAAGGTGCATTAAAGACCATCAGTGGAACTAATTTCTCTTCTGCCCGGGCTAATATAAAAATTAAAATTGGAAATATTCAGGATTTTGTTTCGTGTTTCGTAATTGATAATGAAAATTTTTGTTACGACATGCTTCTTGGAATTGATAGTATAAAAACTTTTAGACTAGTTCAAGATGAAAATTTAAAAATTCATCAGATTTTGCGATCCGAAATGGATCAGATTGATGTTTTGCGTTCCGAAATGGATCCGATTGATGCTTCGCGGTCCGATATGGATCAGATTGATGTTTTGCGTTCCGAAATGGATCAGATTGTTGCTTCGCGGTCCGATATGGATCAGATTGATGTTTTGCGTTCCGAAATGGATCCGATTGATGCTTCGCGGTCCGATATGGATCAGATTGATGTTTTGCGTTCCGAAATGGATCAGATTGTTGCTTCGCGGTCCGATATGGATCAGATTAATGTTTTGCGTTCCGAAATGGATCAGATCGAGGTTTTGCGTTCCAGTACTAGGGATCATAATTCGACTCAATACGAGTTAGAAGATGCAATTGAAGTCAATTTCAATAAGAATCTATATATTCAAGATTTTGAGATTAAGTTAGACCATGTCGATTCGGAAGAAAGAAAGCAACAGATTTGGAGGTTAGTTGGGCTATATAGTCATATTTTCGCCAAAGACAAATTTGACATTGGTAGAGTGAAATCGAAAGAGGCTGAGATTAAACTATTAAAAGATGAGTATGTCACATCGCGTGCGTATAAAACTTCTATTCCTGACGATGAGGAAATTAGAAATCAGATAAAAGCTTTGTTAGAGCACAAGATTATTGAAGAATCAGAATCTCCTTTTGCGTCTCCCGTTACTTTGGCATATAAAAAAGAAGAAAAAAAGAAGTCTCGTTTATGCATCGATTTCCGAAAATTGAACAAATTGGTAGTCCCTGAATGTTTTCCGTTTCCAACAATTCAGGAAGTGATCGACAAAGTAGTGAACTGCGAATATTTCACCGTTTTGGACATTAACTCGGCGTTTTGGTGTATCACTCTAAAAGCTGAAGATCAAGAAAAAACTTCTTTTATAACAAAATACGGAAAGTTCAAATTTAAAGTTTTACCTTTTGGCTTAAAGAACGCTCCTGCTATTTTTCAGAGAATACTATCGAACATAATAAGACGGAACGATTTGGACGAATTTTGTATTAATTATATCGACGACATTTTAATTTTCTCTCAAACTTGGGAAGAACATATTCAACACATCGAAAAGTTTTTAAAAATTATTCAAGAAGAAGGATTCAAATTAAAATTAGTTAAGTGTTTGTTTGGTGCAAAATCTGTGAAATATTTAGGACATACCATTTCAAAAAACCGCGTTTCACCGTCTCAAGATAATTTAGCTTCAATCCGAAGACTCAAAAGTCCTACTGACAAGTCTGGAGTCAGGAGTATTTTAGGTTCGATTAATTTTTTTCTAAAATATGTTGACAACAGTGCAGTAAAACTTGAACCTCTTCATCGTTTGCTCAGAAAAGGGGTACCCTTTCAATGGACAGATGAATGCGAACGGACACTCGAATTGATAAAAGATCATTTATGTTCTGTTCCGATTCTCGCCATATATGATATTAACAAGCCCGTATTCATAGAGACCGACGCAAGCTTTCAAGGTATCGGAGCTGCGCTGAAACAACCTCAAGACGACGGAATTCTACATCCAGTAGCATACTACTCAAGAAAGCTTTCGGAAAAAGAAAAACGCTTTGATATCATCCATTTAGAATGCAAGGCAATCAAAGAGGCCATTAAATACTGGCAGTATTATTTGATTGGTCGTAAGTTTACAGTTTGCAGTGATCACAAGCCGTTAGAAAATTTAAGATCAAAAGCAAGAACTGATGAAATCCTCGGTGATTTGATTTTTTATTTATCACAGTTCAATTTTAACATCATCTACAAACAAGGAAAGGACAATATCCTTGCTGACCTATTATCGAGAAATCCTGTCCTTGAATACTTTGAAAACGAGGATGCTATTGATGTCGTGAATCTGATAGATTATTCTGAGATTTTAAAAGATCAGACTGATCATATATCTGAGCTAAAATCTGCAAAACAGATCCAATACAAACAAGGGCTCATTCTCAAAAAGTTAAGAACAAAATCAAGAATTTTCGTTTCTCCTGAGTTCGGCAACAAAATTATCGAAACTGTTCACAAAAGTTATGGTCACATAGGAAAATCCCAAATGATCGCTACTATAACACCGCATTTTTACTTCAAGAACCTTTATAAAGCTGTTGATGATTTTTGTAAAAAGTGTAACATTTGCATCGAGAACAAAGTCCGCCGGAGTCGAGCTATTGGTTTACTTTCCCAATTTGGGCCTGCTGTAAGCCCCTTCCAAATTATGTCGCTCGATAGCGTTGGAGGTTTCGCAGGAAACAGATCGCCCAAACGGTATATGCATATTTTGGTGGATCACTTCACAAGATATGCGTGGATATCGACTTCGAAAGGCCAAACCGCTCAGGATTTCATTAATCTTATGGATCCTATTATAAAAAAGAATAATATTGCGATTCTTTTGGCAGACCAGTACACTGGTATTAATTCAAATGATTTCAAAAATTATTTGGCGAAGAATGGGATACAGATTGTTTTCACATGCATCGATCATCCGGAATCGAATGGACTCAACGAACGGTTAAATCAAACTTTAGTAAACCGTCTCCGATGCAAAATGAATGAAAATAATAATCGAGCTTGGTCGAGTTTAGCTCAAGAATGTGTGAATGAGTACAACAACACCATTCACAGCTCAACAAAATTCACACCGGCTTATTTAATGCACGGCACAACAACATCAATATCTCCGCTTCAAGAACCTATTTCGACAACTTTGAATGAAGATAGAAGAACTGCTTTTCAAAATTCAAGACGAAATTTCGCCTATAACAAAAACCGTATTGATAGAGTTCGGAAAGTTTATCACTTCAATGTTGGAGATCTCGTATACATCGAAAATGGCAGCAAATTGAACCGCGGGAAGTTGGACCCAGTGCGTGTCGGACCGTTCAAGATTTTGAAAAGAATTTCTACATCTTTTTATGAAGTAGCCAGTGGAAAAAAGAAGAAGATTTCAAATTTTTTCCATTCCTCTAAGTTGCTTCCGTTCACACCCCCTCAATAACTCTCTCAAGGGGGGGGAGATGTAAAATTATCACGTGTTCTATTTTATTTTCGAATTTCGATCATATGTTCTCAAAATTACTCTTCAGTCTAGAAAAAGTCTCTGGACGATGAACATATAATTTAATTCTTCTTATGTTTTTCAAAGAATAAAATTATTTCTTAAAGATCTTTAGAAATAATTAATTTTTGGAAAAAATTTTTTTTTCAATCTTAACATGAATTTGGTGATAATTTTCTAAAAATGGGAATAAATTCACTCAAACACATTATTATTACCTTATTAATTAATTAGTAATTAATTAATTAATGGGGAAAACTTTTTTTAATTTCAATCATAACTTGAATTTGGTGGTAATTTTTATGAAAATAGTACTAATTCCGCTCAAACACATTATAATTACCTAATTAGTTAATTACTTAATTAATTAATTAATTTTTGGGAAAAAATTTTTTCAGTCATAACTTGAATATTTGGTTATAATTTTATGAAATGGGACCATTCACTCAAACACATTATAATTACTATTAGTTAATTGGTTAATTAGTTAATTAATTAATTACCTAATTAGTTAATGAAATTTAATCGGGATCCACGTGAAGATTATTTGGTTTAAATTTGGTGAAGATCGGACCGGTAGAAAGCCCGTAGCACATTTTTGCAAACGTTAGGTTAATTACTTAATTAATTAATTAATTTTTGGGAAAATTTTTTTTCATTCATAACTTGAATTTGGTTATAATTTTATGAAAATGGGACCAATTTCACTCAACACATTATAATTAACTAATTAGTTAATTAGTTAATTAATACCTAATTAGTTAATGAAATTTAATCGGGATCACGTGAAGATTATTTGGTTAAAAATTTGGTGAAGATCGGACGGTAGAAAGCCCGTAGCACATTTTTGCAAACTTTAGACAGACATATCTCCGCCATTTTGTCGAATTTCAAAAATCGCTCTCGTCACTTTCAAGATAACCCGAAGGAAGATTGTGTAAAATTTCGTGAAAATCGGATGAAAATTGTGGCCGTGAGTGTTCCGGAAAAAAAGGCGACGGACGGACGACGGACGACGGACGGACGGACGCCGCACCACAGACAAAGTCATGTCCGACAAAGATCAAAAGTCAGTTTGACCCTAGGGGTCTGGAAGACCCTTCCCCAAAAACCCGAATCCGACGGTATTACAATAACTTCTCTTTGAGAAAGTTAAAAAATATAAGCAGGGGCGGACTGGCCCGGGGGGGGAGGGTGGACAGAACCCACCTACTTAAAGGCGCTCCACGGGGCAGGTTTTCTTTTTAGCGTTATTTTTGCTCAGTGGCTCCCAAACTGGAGGCGCGCCCCAGCTGTCCCCAGGGGGGTGTGGAGAGCTCAAGATTTTTTTTTGTGTGCAAATATCCCCGAAAATTCGTGAAAAACCACAAAATCAACATTTGTAAGCCTGATTTTTGTCAAAAGAAAAGAAAAGAAAAAGAGAGTAAAAACCTCGAAATCGTGTGAAGCCGAATTTTCGTCAAAAACCCTCAAAATCAACATTTAAAAGCCAAATTTTCTTCAAAAACCTTAAAATCAAGATTTATGAAGCCTAATTTTCATCCAAAAACCTCAAAATCAACATTTAAAAAGCCTAATTTTCATCCAAAAACCTCAAAATCAACATTTAAAAAGCCTAATTTTGGTCAAAAAACCTCGAAATCAACAAGCCAAATTTTCTTCAAAAACCACAAAATCAACATTTTTAAAGCCTAATTTTCGTCAAAAAACCTCAAAATCAACATTTAAAAAGAGAAATTTTCGTAAAAAACCTCAAAATCAACATTTATGAAGCCTATTTTCGTCAAAAAACCTCAAAATCAACATTTAAAAGCCAAATTTTCGTCAAAAACATCAACATCAACGTTTTTAAAACCTAATTTTAGTCATTAATTAATTAATTAATAAAAAAAACCCTCAAAATCATCATCTATGATGCCTAATATTCGTCCAAACACCTCATATTCAACATTTATAAAGCCATATTTTCGTCAAAAACCTCAAAATCAACTTTAAATTGACAATTTTTCGTTAAAAACCTCCAATTCATGGTTGTAAGACCAATTTTTGTCAAAAAATCTCAAAATCAACGTTTTAAGTGCAATTTCTTTTGTCAAAAACCTCAAAATCAACATTTTAAAACCCAAATTTCATTCAAAAACCTCAAAGTTAACATTGAAAACTTTAGCAAAGGTTTTAATTTTTTTAAAAGGGGGGCGCACTGTGAAAAAGTTTGGGAACCTCTGTTTTTGCTGAATATATTTTTCTAAAAGGCAATTTTCTGTCAAAATTTTCTGCAACCGGGCGCCCCCTTGACTGAAAACCCACCCACACCCTAAGTTCCCAGTCCGCTCCTCAATATAAGCCTCTAGCCTGGGAGCTGCCGTGACGACCTCCTCAATAGCCAACTTTCCTTCGGAAATCCGCTAAAAATGTTTCCTTCATTTGGAAATCTATTTTTTTGTCTATTTTGTTGTTTATGACCGTCATTTGGTTGCAATGAAATACCACGGCAATTACGCTAAACAGTGATACCAACGAAAAGGCGGGATTGGGTAAACGCCAAGGGATATTATTTGTGTTCAGTTGGCAATACAAGAACCTCCTCATGGTTATCGACCAGGAAGTCACCGGGTCCGATCGCGTGTTTATGTTTTCATTACGTTCGCCGAACGTTGTGAATTTATTGGATAAAATTCTCTCGAATGGTCTCAAATCCGATTTGAAATATTCATCTGAGGTATGGACTTAGCGGATGGGGCCAAGCCGTGTCTAACCTGCCTAGATTTAAACATCAAACTCGAGGTAAGATCTTCTTTCACGTTCTTATCACTTAATTTCTTTATCTTTTGCGTTTTTCTCTTCCAAATTTTATCTTTTTATGAAATTCAGATGCACTTTTAAAGAGAGCATTGTGGCTAATAAGAAGGTAATGGCAATTATGATTTGTCGCCCCGGGTTTATTGTTTGTTCTTTTGTTAGCTCTAGCCTCGTTGGACCATTGATGTGTACCCAGCTTGAAGATCGTACACATGAGAGTGCCAGAGATGTAGACTTAGGTCGATTAACTAAACCAAGTTATACTTAAAGATATTTTTTTGCTGTTTTAGAAAATTCAGAAGGCGTACGAGAAAAAAGACCGACTGTCGAGGTTGCTCAAGGAATTTTTGTGTAAAAAACATGCGTAAGTTTTTTATTTTATGTGTATAACTTGTGGGCAGTTCAAAACAACAATCATGCATTTTCATGCTTCTCAACATAAATTTTAACTAAAACAATCAAGCATTTGAATAACAACAATCTGCGTTTGCAGCAGAGTTGGGATTAATTTTATAATCGTAATTATGATTGAAATTAGTAATCTAATACTAAATTTATTCGAAAACGCCCAAACTTTTTCATAGTACACAAATTTTAATGTTAACTTGGAGGTTTTTGAAGAAAATTGGGGTTTTACAAATGTTGATTTTGAGGTTTTTGACCAAATAAATTGCACGCTGATTCCGCGGATTTTTGTAGTAAAAATGGCTCTTAAAACCATGGTTTTGAGGTTTTTGGCAAAAAAATTGTTTCTTTGAAGTTGATTTGAGGTTTTTTTTTTTTAAACGGAAACTTGGCTTTAGAAATGTTGACTTAGAGGTTCTTGACGAAAATTTGGCTCTTAAAACCTTGATTTTGAGGTTTTAGACGAAAAAATTCTCCTCCTTTGATTTGTAGAGTATATATACACAAAAAAATACTAAAACTTTAATTTTGAGGTTTTAGACGAAAAATTGCCTTATAACCTTGATTTTGAGATTAAAAAAAACAAAAAACAAACAAACTTAAAACTTCGATTTTGAGGTTTGTGGACGAAAATTAGGCTTTACAAATGTTGATTTTGAGGTTTTTGAAGAAAAATTTTCTCTTAAAATGTCGATTTTAAGGGTTTTGACGAAGAAAAGGCTCTTAAAACTTTGAAGTAGAGGTTTTCGGACGAAAATTAAGCTTTACAAATGTTGATTTTGAGGTTTTTGACGAAAATTTGGCTCTTAAAACCTTGATTATGAGATTTGATGAAAAGCGGCTCTTAAAACTTTGATTTTGAGGTGTCTGGGCGAAAATTAGGCTTTATAAATGTTGATTTTGTGGTTTTTGAAGAAAAATTGGCTCTTAAAATGTCATTTTTAAGGTTTTTGACGAATGATGTTGAGGTTTTTGGACGAAAAATGGGCTTCATTAATGTTGATTTTGAGGTTTTAGACAAAAATTTGGCTCTTAAAACTTCAATTTTGAGGATTTGACGAAAATTTGGCTCTTAAAACCTTGATTTTGAGATGTGATGAAAAATGGCTCTTAAAACTTTGATTTTGAGGTTTTTGGACGAAAATTGGGCTTTACAAAGTAAGTTTTGCGGTTTTTGACGAAAATTCGGCTCTTAAACCGTTAAATTTTGAGATTTTTGAACAGAGAAAAGCTTTTAAACCTTGATTAGAGAATTGATGAAAAAATCGCTCTTAAAACTTTGATTTTGAGGTTTCTGGACGAAAATTAGGCTTTATAAATGTTGATTTTGAGGTTTTTGAAGAAAAATTGGCTCTTAAAATGTCGATTTTAAGGTTTTTGACGATAAAAGACTCTTAAAACTTTGATGTTGAGGTTTTTGGACGAAAATTGGGCTTTACAAATGTTGATTTTGAGGTTTTTCACGAAAATTTAGCTGTATAAATGTTGATTTCGAGGGGTTTTTTGGACAAAAATTAGCTTTAAAAATGTTGATTTTGAGGTTTTTAACGAATTCGGCTTTTAATTTCGTGGTTTTTGACGAAAATTTGGCTCTTGAAACCGTAATTTTGAGGTTTTTGGACGAAAATTAGGCTTTAGAAATGTTGATACATTTTAAGGTTTATGACGAAAGTTTGGCTCTTAAACTTAATTTTGAGGTTTTTGGACGAAAATTGGGCTTTAGAAATGTTGATTTTGAGGTTTTTGACGAAAATTTGGCTCTTAAAACCTTAATTTTGAGGTTTTGGACGAAAATTAGGCTTTGGAAATGTTGATACATATTCATGTTTTTGAAGAAAATTTGGCTCTTTAAATGTCAATTTTAAGGTTATTGACAAAAAAAGGCTCTTAAAACTTTGATGTTGAGGTTTTTGGACGAAAATTAGGCTTTACAAATGTTAATTTTGAGGTTTTTGACGAAAAAAATCTCTTAAAATTTTAATTTTGAGGTTTTTGGACGAAAATTAGGCTTCTGAAATGTTGATACATATTTAGGTTTTTGAAGATAAATTGACTCTTAAAATGTCGATTTTAAGGTTTTTGATGAAATATATTATCCTTAAACTATGTGTGAGAGAGAGAGAAAACAATTTAGTGGATATTTTGGAAAAGAAGAAGAAGAGGGGCCTCTATGGGATGTGCCCGGTGGGCCGAAAACAGCCGATCCACCCTTGATCACATTAGACTTGTGGCAAATTGGTTTGCTCAGAAAAAAATAAATGAACAAAATTCTTCCATGAAAGTTGTAGGAGATGCATCATGGCGGGTGCATCCTAATAATCATTTCTATTTTCAGTTTGAAAGTCAAGCAGGAAATTCTTCCTGCCGATTACGATAAAAAACTCTCCAAAGACATCGAGGACAACAATTATTTGCGAAATCGGCTCGTCACGTTGACCGAAACTGTCAACAAACTAATCGAGGTTCGATTTTTAAAATTCCAAAATTTAATTTTTATATTTTTTTTAATTTCAGGAAAAGCAATCTTCCTTTAGTGTCAACCTTCAAAACAAATTAATTATCGAAGATTACGAAAATAACCAGAGGAACTTCCAAATCGCCAACCAGCAGCTTCATAAGCATCTTCAATCAGTCGAGCTTGAGCTTGAAAAAAGCAAAAAATCATTGGAAGAAGCCCAGCTTGGTTCGTATTTTGTTCCTTTTAACACTGGTTTTTTTTTATTTTTTTTTATTATTTTTTTTTATTATTTTTTATTATTATTATTTTTTATTTTTTATTATTATTATTTTTTAAATTTTTTTTATTATTTTTTTTTATTATTTTGTTTTTATTATTTTTTTTTATTATTATTTTTTATTATTTTATTATTTTTTTTTATTATTTTTTTATATTTTATTATTATTATTATTTTATTATTATTATTATTTTTTTATTATTTATTTATTTATTTTATTTTTTTATTTTTTTTTATATTTTTTTATAATTTATTTTTATTTATTTATTTTTTTTTCAGAGCTTGCAGAATTCAAAAAGAAAAAATCTCGAAAAAAGAAGGCAAAAGATTCCAAAGTGATCAAAGAAGTCCTTTCTAGCTTAAGTAAATTTATTGTTATTGACATTTCTAGATTTTTAACTGTCTTTTTAGGTCGTAGTAACAATGAAATCGTTGCTGACGGAGAGGTGAAAGCGGAAGATATTTTTTATCCGACACCGGCAAGCAGTACGATTCAAAGTCCTGCCACAAGTGTCGGTGATTTTCCGGCTCCAAGTCCTGCCACAAGTGTCGGTGAACTTCCGGCTCCAAGCCCTGCCATGAGCGTCGGTGATTTGCCGCCTTCAAGTCCTCCTGCGAGCGAATTTAAAGTTCAAGGTCCAGAAATCGTCATCCAACTATCTAGTCCTGATAAAAGTCCAAGTTTGACAGATTTCCGACCTTGCACTCCAATATCAGATTTTCCTCCCTCGAGTCCATCGGATTATTCAAAAATCGATTATTTCGATGATTCAGATGAGGCGATTTCGCCGATCAAGGATGCCCAGAAAACTGAAGAAAATTTGAGTTCAAAACCAAGCAGTATCGTAAAACCAATAACACAAAATATATCAAATGAAATGGACAATTCTACACTTCCAAGTCTTCCAAATCGAACTTTTCCAAAAAACATCAAATCTGTAAACCCTTTCGCTTTCCGACAAAAATCAACTTTGTCCCCAGCGAAACTTGTCGTCCGAAATGCTCTTCTCGCTTCACACCAAGAAAAAGTCGAAATTTTATCTAATAATTTACATAATTTAACATTAAAAGGGCCAGAAAAAGTTTATTTTTCAAACAAAAATAAATATTCGGACGATTTCGAGTCCAAATTGGATACAACTTCATTCAACTCATACAGAGACAGGAGCTGTTTCAAAAAAGTCACCAAAAACGAAAAGACAATCACGATTTCTTTCCCGTCCGAAAATAACCGTCAGACAATCAAATTGGAAGCCGTCGATCCTCAAGAGGCATTCAAAAAGCTCAAAGATATCACAGAAAAGGCTAAATCGTATGAAGAATTCATCAAGTTTTTTGAAAAAACCGAGCCCAAATCCGAAAATAACTTATTTATGGCTGCTTTGTCCGAAAATTCGTTTAAAATTCCAAACATCAACGGAACCCATGTTTTCGGTTCCAAAATATTTGACACTTTTCCTCATCAAACTGCGACAAAATTTAATTTTAATAAATTGGACCTGAAAAATCCCTTCGAAAAGACACAAAATGTGCCAAAAAGTATATTTTTTACAGAAAGTGAAGACGAGGAGCCTTCAAATAAAAATTATTTCTCTCTCAAAAATTTCAAGCCGAGAAAAGCGAAGTTTAATTTCTCACTGAAATCGACAGACAGCGATGATGAAAAACCGAAGAAAAAAGAAGAAAAACTCAAGAAATCAGTCACAAAGTCTAATAAAATGCCTTCAAAATCCAATTCTTCCATATTTGAATCAGATTCCGAATTCGAAAATCCACAATCTCAAAAGATGATAAGACGTTCTCCTAGAAATCGCTCGAAAAAAAGTTCGGAATCTGAAGAATTCAGAGATTCCGACTGTTCTTCGGTTTCTCCGGTCAAAAAAATGAAAAAATCAATCGAACCAGACTCTTCAACTCCGATTAAGTTAGAATCCAAAATTCCTAAAAATAAAAAACAAAAATCCAAAGTTAAATCTTTGGATCTCTCTGAATCTGAAGAATTTCGAGATTCTGACTGTTCAAGTTCAGTTTCTCCTGTCAAAAAGATTAAAAAATCGATCGATCCAGACAGTTCAACTAAATTAGAAACCAAGCGTCCTAAAAATAAGAAACAAAAATCCAAAATTAAAACTTTAGATCTTGCTGAATCTGAAGAATTAAGAGATTCCGACTGTTTAGTTTCTCCTGTAAAAAAGAAAAAAAAATCGATCGATCCAGACAGTTCGATCAAATTAGAAACCGAGCAACCTAAAAATAAGAAACAAAAATCCAAAATTAAAACTTTGGATCTCTCTGAATCTGAAGAAATCACAGATTCCGAGTGTTCTTCAGTTTCTCTTGAAAAAATGAAAAAATCGATCGATTCAGACAGTTCAATCAAATTAGAAACCGAGCATCCTGAAAATAAGAAACAAAAATCCAAAATTAAAACTTTGGATCTCTTCGAATCTGAAGAAATCAACGATTCCGAGTGTTCTTCACTTTCTCCTGAAAAAATTAAAAAATCGATCGATCCAGACAGTTCGATCAAATTAGAAACCGAGCATCCTAAAAATGAAAAACAAAAATCCAAAATTAAAACTTTGGATCTCTCTGAATCTGAAGAAATCAACGATTCCGAGTGTTCTTCACTTTCTCCTGAAAAAATTAAAAAATCGATCGATCCTGACACTTCAATCCAGGAATCCGAGATTCCTAAAAATAAACAAAAATCCAAAGTTAAAGCAGGAAATGATTTTAGAAGTTTTGACTCAAATTCTGCTATAAAGAAATCAGAAAAATGGAATGATTCATTGGAAAAAAGGTTAGAATTGACATCTGAGGATTCTAAAAAGGATTTTGAAGTTACAACGGAAGAAAATGAAGATACAAGACAAAATTTGGAAAAAGTTGATCTTCAGATTTCGTCGAAAACTATGAAAAACGTCAAGAAAAATAAAACTGTTGAGATGTTGCGGAAATCAAATCGACTCCTAAAGCTGAAGTTGCCGGAAGAAGAGAATGAAAAAGCGAAATCGCCGGTTAAGCCTGATTGTGCTGATTCATCTGTGATGAAATCGGCGGTTTCGCCACAAAAAGAGAAGTCTGCGATTCCGGACTATCAAGTGACTTCTAAAGGAGTTAAAGTCCACCTTCCTCCCGAGAGTCTTGAAAAACGTCGAAAAGCCGCAGAAATCTTCAAGAAACCCCGACCGCCCAAATTAAAACGAATTTCCTTCGTTCCCGAAACAACGGATGCAAAAGGTGAGTGCAAATCTATCACACAAAGCTGGTTTCTTTATGCTTGAGGATTGCTGTTTTGACTTTTAGCGGATTTTTTGTTTTCAGATTGTCGCGAAGACGATTTCGACTCGATATTGAAAGAAATCCAAGAAAATTATAAACCTGTCTTCATACTGGCTCCTTTGGTTGATAATTCTTTTGGTAAGTTGTCAGATTTTTTAAATTTTTTTCCACAAGCTTGTTGAAAAGGCAATTTTACAAAATGAAATCATTAAAATTGCTTGGAAAACTTCTTTAACCCCAAAAATTAAAGATGGGAGGTGGTAGAATGTTGAGGGAGGTTCGTTCAAGGGAAGGTAGGGGGGTGATGGGAGAGTGGTAGGGGAGGTGATGGGAGAGTGTTAGGGGAGGTGATGGGAGAGTGGTAGGGGAGGTGATGGGAGAGTGGTAGGGGAGGTGATGGGAGAGTGGTAGGGGAGGTGATGGGAGAGTGGTAGGGGAGGGTGGGGGAAGGATCCAGGTTGGTAGGGGAGGTAATGGGAGAGTGGGATCCAGGTTGGTAGGGGAGGTTGGGGGAAGGATCCAGGTTGGTAGGGGAGGTTGGGGGAAGGATCCAGGTTGGTAGGGGAGGTAATGGGAGAGTGTTAGGGGAGGTTGGGGGAAGGATCCAGGTTGGTAGGGGAGGTGATGGGAGAGTGTTAGGGGAGGTTGGGGGAAGGATCCAGGTTGGTAGGGGAGGTGATGGGAGAGTGTTAGGGGAGGTTGGGGGAAGGATCCAGGTTGGTAGGGGAGGTAATGGGAGAGTGTTAGGGGAGGGTGGGGGAAGGGTCCAGGTTGGTACGGGAGGTGATGAGGGAGTGGTAGGGGAGGGTGGGTGAAGGTTCCATGTTGGTAGGGGAGGGTGGGGGAAGGGTCCAGGTTTGTAGGGGAGGTGATGGGAGGGTGGGGGAAGGGTCCAGGTTGGTAGGGGAGGTGATAGGAGAGTGGTAGGGGAGGTTCGGGGAAGGATCCAGGTTGGTAGGGGAGGTAATGGGAGAGTGTTAGGGGAGGGTCCAGGTTGGTAGGGGAGGTGATAGGAGAGTGGTAGGGGAGGTTAGGGGAAGGATCTTCGTTGGTAGGGGAGGTGATGGGAGAGTGTTAGGGGAGGGTGGGGGAAGGATCCAGGTTGGTAGGGGAGGGTGGGTGAAGGACCCTCGTTGGTAAGGGAGGTAATGGGATAGTGGTAGGGGAGGGTGGGGGAAGGGTCCAGGTATGTAGGGGAGGTGATGGGAGAGTGTTGGGGGAGGGTGGGGGAAGGGTCCAGGTTGGTAGGAGAGGTGATAGAGTGGTAGGGGAGGGTGGGGGAAGGATCCAGGTTGGTAGGGGAGGTTGGGTGAAGGACCCTTTTTGGTAGGGAAGGTGATGGGAGAGTGGTAGGGGAGGGTGGCAGAAGGTGGTAAAATGTTGGGGGATGGAGGAGGTTCTTGCAGGGTATGGAGGTGATGAGATAGTCGTGGGAAGGTAGGAAAGGTGATGGGAGATAGAGGATTGCTTGATAGCATTGTTGGGCAACGACCAAGCCTGGCTAGACCAGACAAAAATATCAGTTTTCACCTAAAAAATTGTTTTTGACAACCAACGTGTAAAATAACCAAGATTCAATATCCCTCAATTTAATTCAAGTTTACTTTTGTATTTTCCAGATGTGCCGAAGTCCGATGAAAGTGCAGTATCTTCAGAAAACAAACAGGAAACAGAAAATAAATCAGAGGAGAAACAAAATCAAAACCTTTCCGACGTCTCACAACCAACAAACGAAGAAAACTTAATTTCTGACGCCGCCGAACAACAGACTAAACAAAAAAACGCTCCGTCGACCATTTCCGAAGATTCGTCCTTCATTTCAGACAAAAGCGCCGATTCGCCCACCAACGAAGAAAAGAAAAACCTCAAAAATTCAAAACCCAAAAGAAATCTATTCCTCCCATCTTCCCGAATGACCACAAGAAGCAGCCTTAAAAAAGATTTATCACAAAAATCCGAATTAGAAGAAACTAAAAAACAACCAAACCCAAAAAACCAACCAGACATCGATTTAGATCTCTATGTCGATTTAGACGCTCCTACTGAAGAACCAAATCCGGTAAATCAAGCTTCAGACAAATTAAATTCTGAAAAAGAGAAAGTTTTGGCTCTTCTCGATAAATTAGGGAAAAAAAAGAAAAGAAAAAACCGGAAAAAAAAATCGAAAGCATCCAAAGAAATAAGTCTGCCAACAATGTCTGAAAGTTTAGAAGAACTCGAATGTCCGAAAAACGCTCTAGAATGTGCTTGGAACCATTTTACAACCTTTAAACTTCCTAAAAAGAATGGGAGAAAACTAAAACATCTCACCAAAGGTAAAATTATAAAAAATATAATATATATATATATAATATATATATATTATATATATATATTATTTATTTATTTATTTATTTTTAGCTCAAGTCACCCAAGTTCAGAAAAAACTCAAAAACTTTATGGCCAAAGATGACGTTTTTAGTATTCTTCCTAATCTCGTAAATAGGCTTCACAAATTGGCCCACCATCAAATGGCTCAGTATGTATTTAGAGATAAAATGATTGATTTCTTATACAAAATTTTGTTTTTAGGATCATTCTAAAGTTTTTGGATAAAGATCCGCAGGTTCAAAGTCTTATGGGTAATGGAAAGACGAATTTCGAGTTTACCAAAGTTCAGGATAAAATTTTGGTCCTTTTGTTTGGAATATTTGTCCGAAACAAGGAGTTTTTGGACGAAATGCTCCTTTTGATTGAAAGGAAAATTATGTCTTTTGATGTCAAGAATATGGTAATTTTTGAATTTTTCTTACAGAGTTTCTTTATCTTTCAAATTCTCATAACCTTTTTAGATCGAAGTCAACATTTCTTATGCCTGCATCCATACAATCTTATGCAAAAAATTCGGCCTTTTTTTACGCACAAGGACTTTAATTTACGACATTTTTTACATTAGGCAGTTCAAGGCTTATCCAGTGGTCAGCCGCATACTTTATATTTGGCCAGAATCTTTTCCAAACTATAAACCAAACGAAGGTAATCAAAATACCATTTTTAACATTTTAATCCTTTTTTCTTCCAGAATGCCTTATGGGTCACACAATAGCCCAGATTTGCATCCAAATCCCATCATATTGGCCGAAGGACAGCACCATTGTCAAAAAATTCTGCCTGACCACTTTAAATCATACTTTCACGCGTAAATTAGGTTATAATGAAAAATACGGCTTCAAATACGAATACGAAGACCTATTCAGTAAACTAGTCAACAATATTCTTATCGAAGGTATTTTTTTTCCTTTCTAAAATACAAATTTTTATATTTTTAAATTATTTCAGGCAACGACATGGCGCTGATTATGTTGTGCAAGTGTGTCGGGTATAAATTTGCATGCCATGAGATGAGAAAAGAAATTTATCCTCGAATTATAACCAATAATGAAACCATCGACGAAAACACTTTAGCAAAATTGATACTCACTTCGGGTTCGTTTTGGGCAATTGGATTGGACTCTTGGAAGCCAAGAAAATGCTATTTTTGAGTTTAGGAAACAAATAATTAATTTTTTTTAGGTAAAATTTGCAAAGGTTTTCCTCCTTTAGAGGCTTCATTTTTTATCAGCGAATTCACTGAAGCAATAGGCCAAATACTTATAAAATCTTCAAGTGAGAAATCCATTTATTATTAATTTTTATTATTTTCAGGCACTATTGTGTGTGAAGCAATAGTTGGAGCATTGTCGCAGGTTAAAAAATTCAACACGGAAACGATCGTAAAATTTTTATCGCTATGGGAGCCCAAAAATAAAAAATTGTCGATCCCTTGTGCTTTAGAAATCCGTAAAATTTTATGTATGAGGTCCCTCAAGAAATGGAGATACAAATTCAGGACCTTTGAGGAAATACCATCCCTGTCATTATTGTAAATAATTAAATAAAATTTTGTACCTTAACAATTTTATATTTTGCTCAATGGATAGTTTGATTTTAGCCTCAACGAGCATTATATTGTGATATTTTATTGTTTAAAAATTAAATAAACAATTTATCAATTTTTAGTCAGAGTTAACCTATAACCTTTTCAAATCCTGCGTTTTGATAACCGTGGGTTAACCTCAAACATACACGTTTTAGACAGATTTGAACCTTTAGTGGGAGGAATAAAGGTATATTATATATTTTAGGTATATATACCTTTATATAAAGGTATATATATATTGGAGGAGGTATCTCCCCCTCCTCGAACACACGATAATTAATGATAAACATCAAACTATGAACCATCTAAGAATAGGGCACACGCGATTCGCTACGTGAAACACCCTAGGCTCTCTGGCTTTACAAGGCCAAGTGTCCCTCGAGAGAGCAGAAAGAAGACTGCCCGTATAGGGGCGGGCATCCTAGTCCCCCAGTCCTTTTCTCTCTCTGCTCTCAGGGTGAATCACTGAGGATCTGTTAGATAGTAGCGATAGCTGCTCCTGACTCTGTGATAGTCGTTTACCTGATTCCACATGTATATAAATAAAGGTAAAGGAATAAAGGGTAAATTTTCAATGAGGAAAATTTTAAGACTCCTCAAAATCATGTGCTTGTATATTATTGAAAAATTTTTGTTGGAAAATTGATTAGCTTATAGATTGAAATTTTTTTGTTTTTTTGTGTAAATTTGCAATGAGCGATCCGAAGTTTGTGGGAGAAGAGGAAAAGTCGAGGGTGGATGTGGTGGAAGAGGAAAAGCCGAGGGCGGAAGGGAACGAGAAGCCGAGCGTTTATCTGCATCATTACAATGCACCGGAGCCTCCAATTGAGCAGACATTTGAAGTTCAATGTGTCGAGTTTGAAGAATGCCACTGTGAGTTTGTCAAGCCTGAATGCATCAAACCGATTGAGCTCCAAGAAGAGCATACATTGGCCATCATCAAACCTTCAGCGCAAAAACATGAAGCTGAAATCATCCGGAAAATCGAAGATGAAGGCTACACCATATTAGCTGTACTTTAATTTTAAAAGGAAGCTTAAAATTAATTGTTTATCGTAGAAAAAGAAATTTCATTTGTTTCCCGAACAGGCGACCGATTTCTTCAAAAAATACTATGGGAAAGCCTGGTTTCCCAAAGTCATGCTTAAACTAAGTGCTGGCCCTTTGACGGTGATGGTTTTGGCGAAAGAAAATGCCGTGGAAGATTTTAAAAAGTTGACTGGTCCAAAGAAAGTTTCTTTGGCGAGACGATTCGCTCCGTTTTCGCTCAGGTCGCTGTATGGCCTGCGAGGGGATGAAGCGACCAACGGTATCCATGCCAGCGAATCTCTCCCCGAGGCAAGAAGGGAGATCCTTTATTTCTTTCCGAACGGTAATTTCCCATTTATGCTTCTGTCATTATTCTCCGACTTTCAGCGAATCCCGAACCTCTCCGAAATGTCGAGGAAAACATAACGATCGTGTTCGACAAATACTATTCGTTCCTCTTGGATGGTCTTACGGAAATCTGCAAAGTTCGACCTTATAATCCGTCGCTCTGGTTTGTCGATTGGCTCACTTCGAAAGATCCGCAGAAGCCGTTGATCGCGATGCCGAATCCGCCGACCATCAGAGACGTTTTGGCTAAAAGAGCGGAAATCTATAATAAAACACAACTTTATTAGCAATAAAATATCATATTAGAGGAGCTGGGACCATGTCGAGCAGATAATCATTTAGTCCAGTCAATCTAAGCCTGGGAGAGGAAAAAATAAGATTAACCAAAAAAAATTTGTTTTATTGAAAAAATTGCACAAAAAACAAAATTATAGGTTATTAAATTTGCTACAAATATGACCTAATAAGATTTTTTGTAGGACCAAACGTATCTGAGCTACGAGGCGACAGGTCCTTTCGGAGTAAAAAAAATGTTTCTTTTTTATTTTATTTATTTTACCCCCACACCTACCTGTTGATCGTTAATTGATTCTCGATAGTTGATTTTAAATGGAAATTGAATTCTCTACAACGTTTACTTAGTGCGCTTTTTTGATTAGATAACTCCTTCCTTGCTTTTTTCCGACTTTTGTAAAACTTTTTTCATAGGAAAAACTCGAAAATCCCGCTTTTTTGTCGCCTCGTAGCTCAGAAACCTTTGGTCCTACAAAAAATCGTAGTAAATCAAATCTGTAGCAAATTTTATAAACTTTAATTTCGTTTTTATAAAATTTTTTGAAATTTCAATTTTTGAATGAAATTTTTTGAAATTTACCCCCACCCATGCCTATTTATCGTCAATTGCTTTTTGAGAGTTGTTTTCAAAAGGTAATTAAATTCTCTACAACTTTTATTAAGTGTTTTTTTTTATTAGATGACGTCTTCCCTCCTTCAGAGGTCTAAATAGAAAACCCCGTTTTTTTTCCACCTCGTAGCTCAGATACGTTTGGTCCTACAGAAAATTGTATTAACTCAAAATTGTAGAAAATTCAAAAATCTTTAATTTTGTACTAATAATTATTTCGCCTACGACCTACGGTTTTGGAGATATTGGCGAAAAAACGAAAAAAATCACCTTAAAAAGCGCACGGGTTTCGGTTTTTTCTTTTATTTGGCCTTTTCGGGCTTAGACTGGACTAATTCTACTCAATAACGATTTGTAGGTGGATTAAAGATTTGCAATACATGTACGTGTTCCCAACATTTTTGGCAAAATCCGCGTCTTTTTAAGGTTAATGCATGAAATCGATGTCAAGGAGCGAGATTTCCCATCTTCATAAAGAGAACCCGAAATTGTTTTTCCCGTTCGATTACCTCTCCGGAAAGATCGTCGGAGGTCAGCAGATTATTTTGACAGCGGGGAATCTAATTGGCCACTAACGTTAGACTAACAATGGCTTTTTTCGTCGGATACTTTCACTTATCTTCGAATTAAGTTCTCTTTTATTTTAATATTCATAAATTAGCTACAATAATCGCCATAAATACCGAATAAAAAACGTATAAAAAAGGTCAAGACCCGCGTGGACATAAACGAGAAAAATTGTATTTCGTAATTTTTTTCTTGAACGAATTTATTTCGTCAATTCATTTTTACATGAAGGAAAATGGAAAGTCTTCCTTTCCATTTTTTAATAGAATTATCATTGAAAAGTAGTAAAAATTCAGGGATACCTTCTTTTGTGGAAGTCAATCAAATTCGGAGCATGCCGAATTTCATAAGAAAAAGCTCCAGTTTTAAAATACCCTTGAAACTGACTTCGTAAAAACGATTTTTTGACCCAAAAAGATAAAAGGGCCCTACTTGTCACAAAGGAATAGTCTCTATTTAAAAGGGCCCCTAGTACCCAAAAAATATCAAAAACCAAGATAAAAAGGGCCCTATTTGATTTTAAAAGACTCTTAAAACGTTGATTTAGAAGTTTTTGACGAAAAATTGTCTCCTAAAACATTGATTTTGAGGTTTTTGACGAAAATTTGGCTTTATAAAACGTTGATTTTGAGGTTTGTGATGAAAGATTGGTTTCTCAAATAATGTAAAATTTAAAGTTTTTTTGACGAAAAAGAACTTTACAACGTTGATTTTGAGGTTTTTACGAAAAATTGTCTCTTAAGACGTTGATTATGAGGTTTTTAGACGAAAATTATATCTTAAAACGTTGATTTTGAGGTTTTCGACGAAAAATTGTATCTTAAAACGTTGATTTTTTTTTCGAAAGTTATCTCGTAAAACATTGATATAAGGTTTTTTGAGGAAAAATTTGGCTTTATAAATCCAACTTGAAAAAGGGACTATGTAAATCAATCTTGAGAGTCTTCACCGTCGATAAAAGACTAATAAATGGATTTTTGGCATTCCAAACTATAGAAGACTCAAAATAAATAAAAAACTAATGATGTAACGAAAAAATGATGAAATAAAAGGCAACGGGTGTGATAAACGGTTTTAAAATGTAAAAGAATTGGCACAAAGCGAGCATTGGAGGCTTAAAAACGCGAACGGCACTTGTAATAGCGTAGTTTTTTTAATTTTTTCCTCAACTTTCACCTTCTACACCATAAATCAAATGTGCAAAGCACGAAAATTGCGACTAATTGGACCTTAAGCAGAAATCAGATTCACTACGTCATTGGTAACAAAAAGCAATGCCTCCTAGATAAAGAAAAATTTTGGAATATAAATTCATCATGATTTGGGACAATCTTTATCAAAATACGAGGAGTAATTAAACGAACGTTAATTTTAATTAAATGCTAATTATCACTCAAAATCCTTGGCTTAAACAATGCGTTTCTTTCAGTTGGGAAACACCTCAAGACATACAATCAAAAAACGTTTATCACAATTTAAACGGGCCAGAAAAATAGCTCGTTGCAAAATTTTAATTTTAAAAAATTAAAAAAAATTCGGTTTTTGATAACAAAATTTTCTCGAAAAAAGAGATTGGGCTATTACAAAGTAATCGGCCTTTAAATGCCAGACGGTATCCTTTCTTCGGACGTTGTTTAGTTTTATGAAAATGACTGTAATTGAAAAAGGCGATTTTCCTTTCTATCTTTGAGGGGCGAAATCAATTAAAAACGTCTGGAGTGAACCCTGAATTTACAAGTTACCTTCTAGAAAATGACCCATTATTGCATCAGTAGCAATCATATATTGCGTTACCCATCATCCATTTCGAGGGGAATTCCCAATTTAGGGGGAAATGATGGGAAACCTAAGGAGAAGGAACTATAAGGCCCATTTTAACTAGATACTATTCCTTTATGTAGGGCCCTTTTAATCTTGGGTTTTGATCCTTTTTGGGCACTAGGGGCTTCTTAAACTAAAGACGATTCCTTAAAGACAAATAAGGCCCTTTTTACCTAGGTTTTTGATCCTTTTTGGGCACTAGGGTCCCTTTTAACTATAGACTATTCCTTAATGTCAAATAGGGCCCTTTTTATTTTGGTTTTTGATCCTCTTTGGGCACTAGGGGCCCTTTTAACTAGAGACTATTCCTTTATCACAATTAGGGCCCTTTTTGGCTTGGGTTTTGATCCTTTTTGGGCACCAGGGGCTTTTTAAACTAAAGACGATTCCTTAATGACAAATAAGGCCCTTTTTACCTAGGTTTTTGATCCTTTTTGGGCACTAGGGTCCCTTTTAACTAGAGACTATTCCTTAATGTCAAATAGGGCCCTTTTTATGTTGGTTTTTGATCCTTTTTGGGCACTAGGGGCCCTTTTAACTAGAGACTATTCCTTCATAACAACTATGGCCCTTTTTGGCTTGGGTTTTGATCCTTTTTGGGCACTAGGGGCTTTTTAAACTAAAGACGATTCCTTAATGACAAATAAGGCCCTTTTTACCTAGGTTTTTGATCCTTTTTGGGCACTAGGGGCCTTTTTAACTAGAGACTATTCCTTGATGACAAGTAGGGCTCTTTTTATCTCGTTTTTGATCTTTTTTGGGCACTAGGGGCCTTTTTAACTAAAGACGATTCCTTAATGACAAATAAGGCCCTTTTTACCTAGGTTTTTGATCCTTTTTGGGCACTAGGGTCCCTTTTAACTAGAGACTATTCCTTAATGTCAAATAGGGCCCTTTTTATTTTGGTTTTTGATCCTCTTTGGGCACTAGGGGCCCTTTTAACTATAGACTATTCCTTCATCACAATTAGGGCCCATTTTGGCTTTTGTTTTGATCCTTTTTGGGCACTAAGGGCTTTTTTAGCTAAAGACCATTCCTTAATGCCAAATAAGGCCCTTTTTACCTAGGTTTTTGATCCTTTTTAGCACTAGGGTCCCTTTTAACTAGAGACTATTCCTTAATGTCAAATAGGGCCCTTTTTATCTTTGGTTTTTGATCCTTTTTGGGCACTAGGGGCCCTTTTAACTAGAGACTATTCCTTTATAACAACTATGGTCCTTTTTGGCTGGGGTTTTGATCTTTTTTGGGCACCAGGGGCTTTTTAAACTAAAGACGATTCCTTAATGACAAATAAGGCCCTTTTTACCTAGGTTTTTGATCCTTTTTGGGCACTAGGGTCCCTTTTAACTAGAGACTATTCCTTAATGTCAAATAGGGCCCTTTTTATTTTGGTTTTTGATCCTCTTTGGGCACTAGGGGCCCTTTTAACTAGAGACTATTCCTTCATAACAACTATGGCCCTTTTTGGCTGGGGTTTTGATCCTTTTTGGGCACTAGGGGCTTTTTAAACTAAAGACGATTCCTTAATGACAAATAAGGCCCTTTTTACCTAGGTTTTTGATCCTTTTTGGGCACTAGGGTCCCTTTTAACTAGAGACTATTCCTTAATGACAAATAGGGCCCTTTTTATTTTGGTTTTTGATCCTTTTTGGGCACTAGGGGCCCTTTTAACTAGAGACTATTCCTTGATGACAAGTAGGGCCCTTTTATTTTGGTTTTTGATCCTTTTTGGGCACTAGGGGCCTTTTTAACTAGAGACTATTCCTTGATGACAAGTAGGGCCCTTTTATCTTGGTTTTTGATCCTTTTTGGGCACTAGGGTCCCTTTTAACTAGAGACTATTCCTTAATGACAAATAGTGCCCTTTTTACCTCGTTTTTAATCCTTTATGGGCACTAGGTCATATTCATAAAACTTAAAATCAAAGTTTTAAGAGACAATGTTTTGTCATTAACTTTTAAAATCTACTTTTAAGAGACAATTATTTTTCGTCAAGAAACCGCAAAATCAACGTTTTCGGAGACAATTTTTCGTCAAAACCCTCACAATTAACGTTTTAAAAGACAATTTTTCGTCAAAAACTTCAAAATCAACGTTTAAGAGTCTTAAAGAAAAAAAAATTAAGTTGGGGGGGGGGGGCTCTGATTTTTAGTGGTTCGCCCCCTCCGGACAAATTTCTGGATCCTCCTCTGCTGGACTTTGACCTCTTTTACATAATGAATATCTTTATTTGCTCATCTATAGCCCTTTATACTGGGCCTGCCAGCTAAAGTGGACCAGCCAAAAATACGCCAGAATTTTCACCTAACAAATAAAGTATTCTAGCAAACCCATCTCAGATTTTAGCAAGGAATCGATCGGAAACACTTTTCTGCCAGATAATCGCCTGGTCCACTATAGCAAGCCCTGTATATATAAGGGGGGGGGGTGCACTTTGATAAGTCACGAATATCTCCTCATTCTACGCCATAGCAGATATTTAGTAATAATTAAAAAATTTTATTTTAACTTATGCTGTCCGCCCCCAAAATTATAGGAGAATTTTGACTTTCATCGTGAAGAAGAAGAAAAAAAACTAAGAATCACGCTACTTATATGATTTTAATTTTGAAAAGTTATGAAATAAGCACCTTGGAATTTTAATTTCAGATACATGAATAAAAATAAATAAAATAGCTCTGGTAGTTTTTAAAAAAAAGTAAAAGTGTCTTCATTTTACAACGAGGTCAAAACGTAAAGCACGTAGCCTCCAGTTTTAAATCATACGGGATAAAGGCCTTGCTCCCGACAGTCGAGATCTCTTGATTTTCTAAAAAAGCGACGTCTTCACTCAAAAAACGCGATAAAGGTTGCACAATCTTAATAATGGAGTGCAGTTTGTGAAGCGTAAAATGGGCGGCCGTTACAGAAAGGCCGTTCTCGCGTAGATTCACTGTAATAAGTGGCCTATTAATGGAAAATAATTTTATTTAAGGGCGATAAAAGCTACGAGGCCGTAGGTGGTCATAAAGTTTCTCAACTTTGGGCAAAATTGAAAATACGGACGGTTTTACGATTATCCTTGTGATGAAAATGTGAGTAATGATCATTTGGGGATGTTGCTAAAGGATTCGGACCAAGATGGAAGAACAAAGCGAAGGGCAACCCCGAAAAAAGTTTAAGGAAATGTTAACTTAGAGGTTTTTGAGGAAAATTTGGCTTTTAAAATTTTAAAATGTTGTGTTTGAAGTTTTCAAACATCTCAATGATGTTGAGGTTTTTGACGAAGAATTGGCTCTTAAAACGTTGATTTTGAGGTTTTTAGAAGAATTTGGGGACGTTGATTTTTTATTTTTTTTTTTATTATATATAAAGAATTGGCTATTTAAACTTGAATTTTGAGGGTTTTGACCACAATTTAGCTCTTAAAGATCGATTGTGAGGTTTTTGACGAAGATTTGGCTCTTACAACGTTGATTTTGAGGTTTTTTTTTACCATGAATTGGCTATTTAAACGTTAATTATTTTGAGGTTTTTGACCAAAATTTGGCTCTTGAAATTTCGATTTTGAGGTTTTTGACGAAGATTTGGCTCTTACAACGTTGATTTTGAGGGTGTTTTAATACAAAGAATCGGCTATTTAAACCTTAATTTTGAGGTTTTTGACGAAAATTTGGCTCTTAAAATGTTGATTTTAAGGTTTTTGACAAAAATTTGGGTCTTATAAAGTTTTGATTTTGCTCTTACAACATTGATTTTGAGCTTTAAAAACGATGATTTGAAGGTTTTTCACGAAAAATAGGCATTTTAAATGTTGATTTTGAGGTTTTTGACCTCCCCTCGGGGGCCATCTCCTCTGGATTTCCCACTGGTGAAAGACGATCTATCACACCCAGCTGGTTAACTCCTCGCAGCTAGAAAGCTGATGAGTCTTCCGGGCGGCACTCGTGCGAAAAATGCGATCCACGATCCAAATAAAGGAGAAATTTTCAATTTTTATGCAACTTTTTTTCTTTTTTTTCAAACATTACTACCTGACCCCTCCTGACCCCTTTACTCGGTCAAACTGACCCTGACATTTATATCGTCCATCCCAGGTGGGGAGTCACTTTTTGACACGTACAGAATATTTCGAAAATTCAGCCAAAAAAGTGGAAAAAACAAAATTCACTCAATTTATGCTTGAAAACGAAACTAAGGGCAATAAAATAATAAAAAATTCTTGAGCCCTTATAAAAATTACACAATCCTTTAACTAAATGCAAACTCCGTGATTTATGATATCTGACATAAGACGCACTCAGCATAAGAAACGCCTTTTTTTGTGTCCTTTTTAAAGAACCGTAGCAGATGCCCGAATAATATATGAGAGAAGATCAGTGACGAAAAAACGATTCGATTTTTATTTTAGTTTCATCATTTTTTGTTCGACGGTCTTCTTTTATATGGTCCAGACTCCAGCAAGCGGAAAAGGCTCCCAACTCCTTGAATCTTTTATGTCAGTTTAAATAACACTAATTAGGAAACGTCCTTTAATTTTATGCTTTAGCTGCTATGAGAGGTCAAGATATCGTCAGAAATGACGTAATCCGCATATTCCAATGGTCCTTTTTATTTCGCCCACCTTAAATAAATGGATTTTTAAAAATCTCGACCTCCAAGTTCATCCAGGAAGAGCAAAATTCTAAATTTTCGGCAAAGAGGTCATTGCATTTCCCATGTTTATCTCATTCTAGGTAAAGGATAAAAAACGTTATCGATCAGCCAAATCAAGACGTTAATTGGTAAAACGAAGGTAAAGTCGAAAAACTTCCCAGTCGCGTGTGAATCGATTTTGTCGTACTTTCGAATTTTTTTGTTTAAATCTCGATAACGAGTGAAAGTGTCAAAGGTCGAAACATATCGATATTTCAACAAGGCGATTATACTCCTGATTTTTTTAAAACATCATTAATCAATAACTTAAAAAGGAAGGAAAGTTTTTATAGGTTTAAAAGAGTTACAACCTTGTATGATCTTTTAAAAAATGCCAGTACATACTTGGATTATGAAGAACCAATAATTTGCTAGCCATAAGGAAATCATTCTGTCGTAAAAAACACTGGAAATGATTCTTTGTGGACAGGAGGGGTCGTAGGGTCAAAATGAACCCAATCTCAGACACAAGTTATTTAGTTTCATGATCCCCCTCCCCAATTAAGTAGGTTTCAACCATTTAAAAAAAAATGGAAAAAAAAACTCTCGTTTTTTGGGCTAATTTCTAGTTTTTGGTCGAACAAAACATACTATTCCCTCCCTCCCTTTTGTTGTTGTTGTTGTTGTTGTTGTTGTTGTTGTTGTTGTTGTTGTTGTTGTTGTTGTTTTGTTGTTGTTGTTGTTGTTGTTGTTGTTTGTTGTTGTTGTTGTTGTTTTTGTTGTTGTTTTGTTGTTGTTGTTGTTTTGTTGTTGTTTGTTGTTGTTTCGTTGTTGTTTTGTTGTTGTTGTTGTTGTTGTTGTTTTCGTTGTTGTTTGTTGTTTTCGTTGTTGTTTCGTTGTTTTGTTGTTGTTTTCGTTGTTGGTTTCGTTGTTTTTGTTGTTGTTTCGTTGTTTTTCGTTGTTGGTTTCGTTGTTTTTGTTGTTGTTTCGTTGTTTTCGTTGTTGGTTTCGTTGTTTTCGTTGTTGGTTTCGTTGTTTTGTTGTTGTTTTCGTTGTTGGTTTCGTTGTTTTCGTTGTTTTTGTTGTTGGTTTCGTTGTTTTCGTTGTTGGTTTCGTTGTTGGTTTCGTTGTTTTCGTTGTTGGTTTCGTTGTTTTTGTTGTTGGTTTCGTTGTTTATGTTGTTGGTTTCGTTGTTTTTGTTGTGGTTTCGTTGTTTTTGTTTGTTGTTTTTTTGTTGTTGTTTGTTGTTTTTTGTGTTTCGTTGTTTGTTGTTGTTTCGTTGTTTTCGTTGTTGTTTCGTTGTTGTTTCGTTGTTGTTTTCGTTGTTGGTTTCGTTGTTTTTGTTGTTGTTTTCGTTGTTGTTTTCGTTGTTTTTGTTGTTGTTTTTGTTGTTTCGTTGTTTTTTGTTGTTTTTGTTGTTTTGTTTTGTTTTTGTGTTTTTTCGTTGTTGTTTGTTGTTTTGTTGTTGTTTCGTTGTTTTTGTTGTTGTTTTGTTGTTGTTGTCGTTGTTTTTGTTTTGTTGTTGTTTTGTTGTTTTGTTGTTGTTGTTGTTGTTGTTGTTGTCGTTGTTGTTGTTGTTGTTGTTGTTGTTGTTGTTGTTGTTGATTGTTGTTGTTGTTGTTGTTGTTGATTTTGTTGTTGTTATTGTTGTTGTTGTTGATTGTTGTTGTTGATGTTGTTGTTGACGTTGCTGTTGTTGGTGCTGTCGTTGTTGTTGTTGCTGCTGTTTTGTTGTTATTGTTGGTGCTGGTGCTGTTGTCGTTGTTGTTTCTCCTTTTTTCGTTGTTTTTGATGTGAAAAACTGTCGTGTACTGTTGTTTTCAGAATCCTTGGAGCTTGGACAATAGTCGTTTTTGATCGGAAAAACAGTTTTTGCCTAGTTTTGGTCATTTCTTCCCTTTTCCGTAGTCCATAAAATATAAAACTGTCATTTTCTGTTGTCTTTACAGTTTTTGGACAAATGAACAGTTGTTTTTGTCCATTTTTTCCGTTTATGGACATAAAACACTTTTTAGCAGTTTAATTATTACTAGTTGTCGTCCCCAAAATTCCATGATTTGGCCGGAAAAAAATGGATTTTTGCCCAGTTTTTAGACGGAATAAAGGACGTATGTTGATTTTTTGAGAAAGTTCTGTCGGAGCAAGCTCGATAACATTGCGCCCTGGCAATCGGCCCAGAACGTACACATTTCATTCATTAGTTTTATCAAAGGATATGAGCCAATGGCGTCCAAGATGACTAAGCTCGGGACTGTTCAATGCCCTTCGGCGTATTTCGAGACTTTCTGCCCCTATTTCGTAAAATGAAAAAAGATGCCATGTTTTTACTTATTTTTGACCCCTCGGACTCTATAGGCAATGACATCCGTGGCATTCCACTTTCACATTTTAAAAACGCCCTCGTCCTTTTTTTTTCTCAAGCAATATTTTTGCTATAGACATACCGCGTCCTTTCTTAACGGACAATCATGTTTTCCAAACCAGCGCTACCAACAAAATGAGGCTTTTCAAACAAAACTTGAACATTTTCGACAATTTTCCCAAAAAATTTTGAAAAATTTATATTCTGTTCCTGGGGGACATTGGGATGAAATCCAGGAAATCTTAGTTTTTGTATTTTAAAATATGCGGAGGGGCGTCACATAAATTCAACTTTCCGGATATTTTTTCTTCTCGATTTCGATGATCTCAGAAGTCGTTTCTCAATCGTTGGACATCCATCATTTAACCTGCACTCACTTTTTGATTTATAAAGAGAATTAGATTTTTTCAAGGATTTCTTAATTGTAACGTTTTTTAAAAATAATAGCAGCTCATAAATAAAAGAGTCCATGAACTATGGACGAATCTGTCGGAACCGTCTGGGAAATTTTTTTATGCTAATTTAACAAAAAGTCAACGTCCAGGGAATTGAACAATCAAAGGTAATCTCCGCTGATTTTCCATTGTTGGCCATTTTACCCTCGTTACCGTTAAACTTTTATTTTTTTCTTCTTAATGCTTCTTTCTCACATAAGGGTGAGAAGGTCGAGGAAGAGGATTAAGCCAAGGACGGTGACCGAAGGAGGGAAAAAATGAATATAAGCACAACATGGGAGAGTTGACCCCTCAAAACCATCTCGAAACATGAAGACATTCGTAAGTATTTTTTTAAAAACACATCTTCACTTAATTTTTGAGCTATGCTTTGTAAAATTAACATTATTTAACCCTAAACTTTATTTGGTAACAATGGACTAACTGAAAACCAAGTAAGTTTACTAAGTAACCATGGAAACTGTACTACACCAAAGTGATTTCACTTAGCAGTTGGCCACCATGGAAACTGGAATACATTCCCAAAGTGGATTAACTTGGTCACCATGGAAACTGGATTAAATGAAAACCAAGTTTACTTGATAACCTAGTTGCCATGGAAACTGGACTACATTACCAAAGTGAATAAACTTGGTGACCATGGAAACTGGACATCACCAAAGTGATTTCACTTAGCAGTTGGCCACCATGGAAACTGGAATACATTCCCAAAGTGGCTTAACTTGGCCACCATGGAAAATGGATTAAATGAAAACCACGTTTACTTGGTAACCTAGTTGCCATGGAAACTGGACTACACCACCAAAGTGATTTCACTTGGTCACCATGGAAACTGTACATTACCAAACTGACTACATAATTGGTCACCATGGATTCTAGAATACATCACCAAAGTGATTTTACTTGGTAACCATGGAAATAGGTCATCGAACTGACTTTTAAATGTCAAAGTGCTAATTTTTTGTAGGTATTGGGTTTGTGCCTGTCGGCAGTGGTACTGAGTGAGGCGACTTTCCTCGGAGGTTCGGGATGGTCGAAAGGTTGGTCTGGCGGTTACGGAGGCGGTGGCTGGTCCGGAGGTTCCGGATGGTCGGGCGGATCGGGATGGAAAGGACTCGGCGGCGGCTCGGGATGGAGCAGCGGCGGATACGGCGGCGGTTGGTCTTCACCGAGTAAAATCATCATCGTCAAATCTTCAGGATGGTCGGGAGGAAACGGATGGTCCGGCGGTGGTTACGGAGGAAGCCGAGGTTGGTCCTCAGGTGGTTACGGAGGCGGTGGCTGGTCCGGAGGCGGTTACGGCGGTAAAGGATGGTCAGGCAGCGGTAGCGGATGGTCCGGCAGCGGCAATGGATGGTCTTCAGGAAGCAGCGGATGGTGGTGAAGACATCAACAACAATAACAAAACAAACACTCATGTACATTGTAAAAAGTCATTACCTACTATAATATAATTTTTATATGAATAAATTATAGGGCAAAATTTTATTTATGACATTATTATATTTTATTTCCTCACCTCTATTAATTTTTCAAAATACCTACACAGGTTTAGTAGGAAGGTATATTGATTGAAGATTAAAAAAGTTTTATGGTTTGTCCTTGAAAGTCTGGAAGTGGAACCCCCAAAAAGGGAACTTTCTCACAATTTGGTGAAAATCGGTCGTTTTCTACCGAAATCTCAATTTTTTGGGTTAGGCGGAACACTGCCGCGCTCCTAGCCCTAAACTCCTAATGCACTACCCTGCATATGGTGAAAATTTTTTGAATTGCGTATTACGAATCTGAGGTTTGCTGACAAAAATTTTGCCCGAAATTTGTAAAATAGCAAAAAATTCAAAATTTTAGCACTATTTCTTACTTCTCCAAAGATATGCAATGGCTGCAGAGCCAAAATGGGCGAAACTTTATCTAGAATTTAAGTTTCACTTGCATATTTAGATCTGGCGCCAAAGATAGATAACATATGAAGGGTCAGGGGGAGAAAAGATGAAAGTCATTTTTTCGTCAATTTTGAGATGTTAGCATATCTAGGGGCTATGAAGGAGTACTATTATCTGGTAGAACAACAAGTGGAAAAAAGATGAGAATGGCCAAAATGTGCATGAAAAGATTCGGATAATGGGGAAAAAAGATGAATGTTAGATGCATTTTTCTCGAAATCACTTTTTGGTCATTTTCATCTTTTTTCCCTCTTGGCCCTTCATATCTGGAAAACTTTTGCAACAAGCGCTAAATTACCTTTTTGAGCTTAGCCCGTTTGGATCCGACAAGTAGCTTTGGCTCCAGAGGCAAAAAGGTACTCGAAAATAGATGAATAATTCAAAATTTTACTTACTATACGTCCACCTATACCAGGCCTATAGATCCATCTATAGTTGGCCTATAGATCCATCTATAGTTGGCCTATAGATCCATCTATAGTTGGCCTATAGATCCATCTATAGTTGGCCTATAGATCCATCTATAGTTGGCCTATAGATCCATCTATAGTTGGCCTATAGATCCATCTATAGTTGGCCTATAGATCCATCTATACCTGGCCTATAGATCCATCTATACCTGGCCTATAGATCCATCTATACCTGGCCTATAGATCCATCTATACCTGGCCTACAGATCCATCTATACCTGGCCTACAGATCCATCTATACCTGGCCTACAGATCCATCTATACCTGGCCTACAGATCCATCTATACCTGGCCTACAGATCCATCTATACCTGGCCTACAGATCCATCTATACCTGGCCTACAGATCCATCTATACCTGGCCTACAGATCCATCTATACCTGGCCTACAGATCCATCTATACCTGGCCTACAGATCCATCTATACCTGGCCTACAGTCCATCTATACCTGGCCTACAGATCCATCTATACCTGGCCTACAGATCCATCTATACCTGGCCTACAGATCCATCTATACCTGGCCTACAGATCCATCTATACCTGGCCTACAGATCCATCTATACCTGGCCTACAGATCCATCTATACCTGGCCTACAGATCCATCTATACCTGGCCTACAGATCCATCTATACCTGGCCTACAGATCCATCTATACCTGGCCTACAGATCCATCTATACCTGGCCTACAGATCCATCTATACCTGGCCTACAGATCCATCTATACCTGGCCTACAGATCCATCTATACCTGGCCTACAGATCCATCTATACCTGGCCTACAGATCCATCTATACCTGGCCTACAGATCCATCTATACCTGGCCTACAGATCCATCTATACCTGACCTATAGGTCCACCTATACCTGGCCTATAGGTCCACCTAGATTTTTGAATGATTTTATATTTTGTCTCTCCTCGCCAAAAAGTGTGATGGCAAATATCAAAATTCATGAGCATCAATGAGGTGTGGACCCTTGTCTTAAATAAAATAATAACAGATTTCGTAACAAAACTGTAATTGGCTACAAAGAACTTTCATGTACGATTTACGAACGTCCAATTAGAAAAATAAGAGAAAAACTCAGAAAAGCGTGTAATTAGGACGAAATTTATTAACGGATTTAATTCCAGGATCGTTGGCCACCCTCTAGACAGTTTGATTGCGATGGGAAACAATAAAAAATGAAAAAAAGAACAACAGAATTGGGTAAAACAAGGACAACGGAAAGAAAAACGAAATAGCGCCAAGTATATAAACTAAAGGGTTCCTCTCTTTGATATCAGTTCAAAAAGTGAAAAACACTAAGAAACAATGAAAACCATCGTAAGTACCTACAAATTGTGTCACAGTTGCTCCAAAAACAAAAATCTCTTCAGTCCCCGAACCCAATTATTTGAGTATATTAGCATGCCTATAATGGACTCCATTGAATCAGTAGTTCTATTGCAATAGCCTTTAAAATGAGACATGTCCGGTCTTGCTAGGACTCAGGGTTCCCACGTAGGAGCAATGTCTGGTAAATTGTGACATTTTTGAAAATGGCGACCATATTTCAAATTTCAAAGCCTTACCTTCCAAAGCATAAAAGATAGCGAAATTCGACACTTCGTTCATCATTCACTATTTATTAAGCTTTAAAATGGGATAAGTCCCGACTTGCTTGGAAGAAGTTGACGTTTTGGGTCCTTTGGTCTTATATTTCCCTATTCGCATGGTACCTACATGCTTAACCATATTTCCAACCCTTTCGCACTAGCCATGAACCGGGGCTGACTGGGACCTAGGGTGTGGGTGGTTTTCAGTTAAGGGGGCGGACCGGTTGTGGGCAGGAAGAATTGGCTTTAGAAAAATATATTCAGCAAAAACAGAGTTCCACAAACTTTTTCACCAGTGCGCCCCCTTTTAAACAAATTAACCTTTGCTAAAGTTCTTGAATGTTAACTTGAGGTTTTTGAATGAAATTTGGGTTTTTAAAATGTTGATTTTGAGGTTTTGTCTATGCACTTAAAACGTTTGATTTTGAGATTTGTTGACACAAAAATTTACTCTATAACCATGATTTGGAGGTTTTTGACAAAAAATTGTCAATTTAAAGTTGATTTTAAGGTTTTCGGACGAAAATTTGGCTTTTTGTAAATGGTTGATTTTGAGGTTTTTGTACGAAAATTAGGCTTCATAAATGTTGATTCGATGGGTAACCAAAATTGGGCTTTACAAATGTTGATTTTGAGATTTTTTACGATTTGGCTTTATAAAATGTTGATTTGAGTGTTTTTGACGAAAATTAGGCTTTAAAAATGTTGATTTTGAGGTTTGGACGAAAATTTGCTTCGTTGATTCGAGTGTTTTTGTTTGTTTTTTACGAAAAATAGGCTTTTTAAATGTTGATTTTGAGGTTTTGGGACGAAATTGGCTTAAATGTTGATTTTGAGTTTTTTTGACGATAATTAGGCTTTACCACTGTTGATTTGCGAATTTTTGGGGATATTTGCACACGATCGTTGAGCTGCGGATCTTTCCCTACACACGCCCGGGGCAGCACAC